>JNEM01011471.1:0-20732 GCA_000697335.1 Conidiobolus incongruus B7586 | reverse complement strand
CAAAAAGTTATTAATAATATAAATAAGGATTGCTTAAATATCTATATATTTGATCATTTCATTACTTAATATTATAGCAAAATGATAAAATTAAATTAATTATTATAATTCCATATAATATATTAAAAAACATCTTTTATATTAAATTTAATTTTAAATTCTATTAAATTGAATAAAATTATTAACTAATTCGAATTATATATATTCAAAAATACTATAAATATAATTTTATTGAATTTTTTAAATAGTTTGAATTTATCAATCCAATCATTATATATTAAATCTATCAAAATTATTTTAATAACTAATAATTATAAATTCAAAACTATTCAATCTTAAATGAAATAGTATTAAATTTTTTTATAAAAATTATTTAATTTACTGATTATTATAAAATTCACTATAATATTAGTTTAAATAGTCTATTATTGGGATTATAAAGATAAATATATTAAAAATATTATTTTGTAATTTAAATTATAGGAATTTTTTATAGCCAAAAAAATTAATATTTTTATATCTAACTTTAATATAATAATCTGTTTTATTATTTTAAAATTTTTATAATAATTTTAACTAATATTTAAAATCTAAAGAATAAATATATATATATATATATATATAATTATTAATATTATATAAGGTATTACTATGGAATTAAAAAAATAGGAAATTTTTTAATTTCTGATTTTTCAAACATATTATTAGTGTCAAATAAAAAAATATATACAAAACAATAAGAAAATAAATAGTTTTAAATTATATATATATATATATATAATAACTTTTTTGATGAAAAAAATTATTTCTTAAAATTAATTATTTAGTTTAATAATACTTAAACCAAATAATAACCATCAAAAGTCTTTTATTTTAGTATTAGTAAAATTTAACCATAAACCCTCTAAAATCATTTAAAATTTACAAGCAGCTTTTGGTAATAAAGCATTATCTAAATCAACAAATTATTGCTAGGTAAATTATTTTAAAGCTAAGAGAGAAACTACCTAAAACCTATTAAAATCTAAAAGACTAATTTCAACTATCACTCTGATAATTATTAATAAAGTAAAAAAACATATTAAAAAGCATCTTTTTATTTCAGCTAAAGAATTATCAAGACATTTTAATATTAGTTACACAAGTACTTTATATATATTAAAGTTTAAATTAAAATTAATTAATAAAAATATAAAATAGGTACCTTATAATTTAACTAAAGCTTAAAAAAAAGCTAGAGTAGCTATTGCTAAACAAAACTTACTAAGGTATAGCTAGAAACCAATGCTTTTACAACAAATTATTACAATTGATGAATCTTAGATTCCTTTGTATAATCCTCTACTAAACCAAAAATTAAAGTGTTGGATTAAGCTAAATCAACCCCCACTACAAATTCCTTTAAATAAACACTTTGTTGATAAGTGAATGTTAATTGTTGTAATAAATTATAATAGCATTTGCTATTCTTATTTAGTTCTTAAAAGAAAATCAATTAATAGTAAACTTTATATTTCTTTTTTAAATAAAACTATTTCTAATTAGTATTCTTAATATAATTTGAGAAAACCTAATATTTTACATGATAATTATAAAATACATAAATTTAAAGTTGTAAAAGACTTTTTAATTAAAAATAACTGGAAAAAACTACCATATCTAGTATATTCCCTAGATTATAACCCATGTGATTATAATTGTTTTGGGTAATTAAAAAACTAATTTACAGAAAAGAAAATTTCTGCAGGAAAATTTAATTAGTTTGTGAAACATCAAATTTCAGTCTTTAATAAAAAGAATTGTTTTTTAGGTGTTAGATTATTGCTAACAATATAGCAAAAAGCTATTAAAAATAAAAAAAATTTTTATTTTTATATTATATATTTATTTTTATTTTTTATATATTAAAATGTTTACTTTTTTCAATCATAAAAAATTCCTATTTTTTAAATTACTAAGTAATAATTAAATTTTTTTATAAACTTTTTTTTATAAGATAGCTATTATTTAATTTAATTAATTATAATCATAATCAAATAAGTAATAATCTAAAAAATACACTAGATATAGTATTTTCTTTAGTTATCTTTAATTAAAAAATTTTTTAAAATTTAACTTTATATATTTTAAAGTTATTATTCAAAATAATAATACTTTTTAAATTATATTAATAATATAAATACAAAATAGTTATATTTAAGATATTAATATAATATTTACTTTTAGTTAGTTATTTAGTTAAGAGTTAAATAATATTACTCTGTATTTTTAATAATGGGAATTTTTTGTGATTCAAAATAATTAAGTATTTTAATATATAATATATAAAAATCAATATATAATATAAATTTAATAGTTTCTTTTATTATTAATATCTTTTTACTATATTTTTAGCAAAAACCTAATACTTAAAAAACAGTTTTTTTTATCAAAGACTGAAATTTCATTTTTCACAAATTAATTAAATTTTTTTTGCAAAAATTTTCTTTCTTGTAAGGTAGTTTTTTAATTGCCTAAAGCAATTATAATTATATAGATTATAATCTAAAGAGTATACTAGATTTAGTAGTTTTTTCCTGTTATTTTTAATTAGAAAGTTTTTTATAGCTTTAGATTTATATATTTTATAATTATTATATAAAATAATAGGTTTTCTCAAATAATATTAAAAACACCAATTAGAAATACTTTTTATTTAAAAAAACAATATAAAGTTTATTATTAATTGATTTTCCTTTAAGAACTAAATAAAAATAGCATATATTATTATAATCTATTTTTATAATTAATATTTACTTATTAATAAAATACTTATTTAAAGAGATTTATAGAGGGGGTTGATTTAACTTAATTTAGCATTTTGATTTGTGTTTTAGTAAAGGATTATATATAGAGATTTAAGATTCATTAATTGTAATTATTCACTGTAAAAGTTTAGGCTTCTAGTAATATTTTAATAAGTTTTATTTAGTAATAACTACTCTAGCTTTTTTTTAAGCTTTAGTTAAATTATAAGATACTTATTTTATATTTTTATTTATTAATTTGAGTTTAAACTTAAATATATATAAAATACTTATAAAACTAATATTTTTTAACTGAAATAAAAAGGTGTTTTTCAATATATTTTTTCACTCTATTAATATTTAAAAAAGTAACAATTGAAGTTAATCTTTTAGATTTTAGTAAATTTTAGATAGTTTCTCTCTTAACTTTAAAGTAATTTACCTAGCAATAAATTATTAATTTAAATAATACTTCATTACCAAAAGTTATTTGTAAATTTTAAATAATTTTAAAAGGTTTATGGTTAAGTTTTATTAATACTAAAATAAAAAACCTTTGATGATTATTATTTGGTTTAAGTATAATTAAATTAAATAACCAATTTTAAAAAGTTAATTTTATAATCAAAAAAATTATTATATATATATTTTAAAAATATATAATTTCCTATTAACTTTGTATATATTTATTTATTGCAAATTAATAAAAAATTTCCCATTATTTCAAATTCAAGGTAATATTTATATATGCCAAATTAAATTATAACTTCATAACTATTGAATATACTTATAAATTTTTCCTAAATTTATTTAATTTTGATTTAAATAAAATTATGATATATATATATATATATATATGAATATTATTTTCTGATATAATTTTAATCAATTTATAAATTTGGTAAAGATAAAAAATTAGATATTTATCTGATATTTCTTTAAAGTGAATATTTTTATCAAAAATATTATTTATTATATATATTATATTAGCAATATTATAATTTTAACAAATATCTCTTTATTTAGCCAATTGAATTTCTATTATATAAACTTTGTGTCAATATATTAAAATATTTGATTTATTTATTAACAATATTGGTCATATAATTTCTGTATAAATATTTGATAAAATTCTAATTTTAATCAAATTAGTATGTATGTATATATATTTATAATACTATAATAATATTTTTTGAACTA
Source organism: Conidiobolus incongruus B7586 (assembly GCA_000697335.1). Taxonomy (NCBI): domain Eukaryota; kingdom Fungi; phylum Entomophthoromycota; class Entomophthoromycetes; order Entomophthorales; family Conidiobolaceae; genus Conidiobolus; species Conidiobolus incongruus. The sequence goes on along the minus strand of JNEM01011471.1, from coordinate 16,746 downwards.
ATTTATTGTTTTATTTCTATATGACCATTTTAAAATACCAACATCATTTAAAATACTTGGTGATAAATTTATTGTGCTAGGATGATCAAATAAGACTATTAATATCAAGATTTTATCACACAATATGAATTAAGGCAATAATGTAAATTTTAATAAAATGATAGATCAAAATAGTTTTTGATATTATTCTAATTTATTGTTGACATTATAAGGGAGTAGCATAAAAATTTCACTATCATCAATCGGATATTTATATATGTTATTTTTAATATATAAATTATAGTACAAGGAATAAATTTCAAATACTAACAGATTAAGGCTTGATTATCTCTTATTAGAAAAGATTTTCAAAAAAATAATCTTTTTGAAAATTAATTGAAATTTTTAAATAAATAAGGGAAATTAAATATAAAATTAAAAATATGTAAAAATAAAATGATTAGTAAATAAAAATTGATTATGATTTTCTTGGAAATTTTAAATTTGAATTGAAATATTTTAATTAAAAATTAAATATAAATATCGAATAGATAATGTTAATTTACAATATCAATTTTATTTATTCAATAATTAATTATTCAATTCAATTTTAAAATGAACAAATTCTTGGCTACTTTGACCTTAATCTTACCCGCTTTGGCTGGTGGTTATAGGGACTATGATAATTACGATGATTACGGATATTCTAAGGATTACCGTCCTTCTTATTATCGTCGTGGTTGGAGGAGCTATGGAGACTATGATAATTATGATGACTATGACTATGATGGCTATAGAAAAGGATACCGTCCATCATACTATCGTCGTGGATGGAAAGGTTATGGCGGCTATGACAACTACGATGACTATGATGACTATGACAACTATGGGGGAAAAGGGAGATACGGATATAACAAGGATTACCGTCCATCCTACTACCGTCGTGGATATGGTGGATATGATGGATACGGAAAAGACTATGGAAGAGGTAAGCATTATGGTGGAAAGGGAGACTATGGATACTCTAAAGGATACGGCGAATGGTCCTATGGAGATGATTACGACTATGTTGATTACGATGATGGCTACAACAGCCCATACGCTGGTGATGAATAATCTTAAGTATATGAGATTATATGGTAATAATGTCATGGATTTATTTATGACTTTTCTCAGATGATTATACCTTATACTAGTTTCTATTTATTTGAATAAAATGATTTTCATTCAAGATTAGTATACTAAATTTTATTAGCAATATAAATTAGTATCCTCAAATAATAGTATGATGGTAATAATCTGATTTTAATATATATCAATTGCTTATATTATGATCTAATTAGATTTATTTAATATATTTGATTCAATATCATAATATTCAAAAATTAATATTAGTATTTGAAATCTATTAACTACAGCTAATTTTTTAATATGGTGCTTATAAATTTAAAAGTGATTTAAAAAAAATTATGATATATACATATAATGAATTTATTATATTTTGATAATGGCTCTTATAATGTATATATAAAAATTTTTTTAAAAATATACTTCATTGTCTATGATATATTACAAGATTATTGATTACATATTTGAAATAATAACAAAATTTTCAATACATTATTGTGTAAATGTTTAATTTCAAAATATATTTATAAAATCTGTATCTTTAAATCGAATGGTGCAAAATTAAGTTAAAAAAGCAGTGCTTTCTAATAATATTTATTAATAAAGCATTTTTAGTATTAATATATCCAACTTTTATCAATATGATTATATGATATTCATAACGTTTAATTGATCAAATTTTCCACATCTATTTTTTTCTTAGATACTATTTATAATTTTCTTTTTATATAAAATTATCACATAATATTGTTGCTATAACAAAAATTATTTTAAATATAATCATAATGATAGTTAAAAACCTTTTTAGGTTCATACTTCCAAATCTTGATATTTATTCATATTTCAATAATAGTATAAGTATTAAATAGTAATTTTTATATTATATATAAGTTAAAAAAGCTTAAATTTATCTATCTTGTATTGATTATATAACTCCATTAACCGAAACCAACAATCAGCCTCACCTCAAATTTTTTATAGTTATTTTCATTATCATCAAATCTCCACATATTTATTTTACCCAAATTAGAATCCTTATTTGGAATTTAATTAAATATTAATTGAAATTAACTATATAGATATATAAATTGGATATTTAGACATGTGCAAAAATAATGGTCAATAATATGTAAACTATAATATATTTTAAAGCTTCAAGTCTGAAAATATCTTTATACATATTATTATTATTTAAAAGCTGGTGTATCTTTTTTAATTTTGATATTCAGTTACAAGATTTGAAAATTTGGAGTAAAATAGTGAAGTAAATAGTGATATAAAATACTTAGTTTATGATTAAGATTATTATATCTATTTTTTGCATTAAATAACCTATTTAAAATTATTTTTCTAGGAAACTATTTAAGTGATGTAAATTCTACAACATTTCAAAATGATAATGGCAAATGAATGATAATATGAATATTAGTGTAAAATAAAATTTTATGATTGTATGAAAATATTACAAAATTAATTCATAATTGTATAGAAATAGATTTTCAATATATAATAAAATTAATACAATGATAATTATGAGAGAGGGATGATATTTTTAGCTTTATTTAGTTATTATTAAATAATAAACATCAAAGTCGATGCTACAATTCCTAAATATTTAATACAAAGACATGAAATAATAGAATCATATTCAAAAATAATAGACAATGAAATATAATCTAGAATGCTTTTATAACAATCTTGATAACAAAAATAAAGACTATACTAATACTACTAAACGCTCTTAGTCCCACATTTGATTGATTATTTGATCCAAATGTTTAATTTTATTTTTAAATGTCAAAATATAGTATTATTATAATAATGGAAAATTCCTGAACTTTTAATGATTATGATATGATTACATGTGAATGATGTCAATCAACAACTCTAATAACATAGAAAAATTTAATATAGGGATGTAATATAAAAATGTATTCTAAATTTAAGCAATATTACTTTTACTTAGAATTTTATTGCATATTATATGCTTCACGACATTAATTTTCAAATGTTTCATTTAGACTTCGAATTCGGTCATATTGAATTAATGTAAAAATGATTAAATGAATAAAAACAGAAAAACATCAATTATCGAACAATTATGATGTTCAATTTCCAGATAAGATGTATATAAATTTTTCATTCTATAAGAATTTCTTTAATCGTCAATAATATTTGAACAGATTATTCTCAAAATAAAAACTTATTAATTATTTTAACTAATATATTCGTCTAGTTTTTATTCAATGTCAAAAAATTTAAAATATTTTTACGTGATTATTACTATCTACAAATTTAAATCTCAAAAAAATATGGAATTGTTTTAATGTTAATATAAAAGTTTTAATTGTATGAATTTAATTCATAATAAATATTTTATTATTATAAAATAGAATATTATCACTAATAAAGTCAAAAAGAAATAATATAAAAATGTATTTTTTTATAAATTATTAAATTAACTGTAACATATTCAATTGTTTTTATAATCAGTTAACATTTTATAATGATCTTAGGATTTATAAAATTAATCATAATATTTGTCATAACAAAATTTAAATTCAATAATTGCTGATTTTTAGAATATATCATTCCATAACACTCAATATGTCAAATCAATTGATTATAACTGATTGAGTAATATTTCGCGTCATTTTATTCATTTAAATTGAAATTTTTTTAGGGTTAAGGGGATGTTATTGGTGACGTATTGGTTAAAAGCCACCAAAAATTTCTATTCTTTTTAAAATTCATATAAATTATTGATTTTGTACTTATTCTTAACGATTTTTAAACTCTTATCTTAATAAAATTACTAGTTTGCTAATTCAGTAATGGTTTTGAGCTATATTTTCAATTTATTTAGCGGTCGGGGTGGAAGACACAGTGGTAGTTATTCTTCCAATCAACAGCAGCAAGCTTTGGTGCAGCAAATTCGCGAACAGGTGCTCGAACAGGTAGTTAATTTAGCTGAAAATATTGAGCACATTGCCGAGCACCAACTCGAACGCCCCGACCCTGGGTATTTACACAAAAAGTTGTTGCGAGTGACCTCTGAACAGGACCACATTATCAATAACGTTCAATTGATTGTTAACTCGTTGAATGTTGATATTAAGTATCAAACTCCCCAAGAGACCCAATATAAGCACCAGATTGCTAATCGTTTGATACAAATTGCTCAATTGAACCAGCAGTTGCATCATATTTTGATTTCTACCAAAAACACTCTCAACCAGTATCATGTGCGCGAAAATGCCAAACAAGCTATCCACTTAACCCAGCTCATCCGCTTGTATGTTCAAGATTTCGAACAATACTTGCAACAAATCGTCCGCTTCGGTGTCAACAATGAGAATATGTCACAGAGTGGTATTCAGGGTCATCAAATTTACGGATCTCAGCCCTATGGTCACCATCACCACAGATTTGGTTTACACAACCTAGCTCATCATTTCCCTGGTTTCCATAGCCATGAATTTGGCACCAGCCAATTCGGAGGCCACCACCACAGATTTGGCATTCACAACTTGAGCCATAAATTGAGCAACAAATTTGGACCGGGTCACCACGGCCACTTCTCCCACAACACCTGGGGAAATGAATCCAACCACAGCAACCAATCTAACTCCATTTTCAGCCAGGGATTCGGCGGTCAGTTCAGCCAGCAAGGTGGTCACCATGGTCAATTTGGAGGAAAGCACCCCAACGATTTCAACCTCAACAATCCTGTTTTCGGCACTGGTGAACTCATTTAATTTTCTTTACTATCCAACAATTATCATGCTTTTTTGATATTTAATACATTGTGATAAATTTTTAAATTTTCAAAAATTTAGCTTAAATGTAATAAATATCTACCTTTTATTATTTTAAATTTATTAATATTAATTTTATTTTTTGGATTAAGGGTTTAACTAAAATTAACAGAATTTCATTATTATTATTATTATTATTATTATTATTATTATTATTATTAATTTTTGATAATAATAGTCATGTCATGTGAATATTTAATTATGATTGTTAAAAAAATTTTCTTTTTGTTTAATTTTATTACAATGTCATTCAATTATTTCGATATATATATATTGAAATAGGGTATATATATATATATATATATTAAATTTATTATCATTATTCTGGTTTTTTTTAATAATTTAGAATTAAAAAAAAATATTTTAAAATTTTAAAAATAAAACAAAAATTCAAAAAAAGAATATTGATAATAATATATTATATTAAATTAGAATTATTATCAAACATTAATTAAAATTAAAACAGTCAAATATATGAGTATATAAAGAGAGTTAGATTATAAAATTCAATCAAATATATTCAAAAATTATCATAGTTAAAAAAATTCTTAATTTATTAATGATAGCAGGATTGGATAAAAATACAAAAAAAATTTATGAGTATGACGTTGACGGAAATGATAATAATGATAATGATGGTGACAATGATGGGCTGATACAATATCTATTATAAAAACTCTTGGAGTAAGGGTTGCAAACTGTACCAAACATCTCTGACCACACAATGGCGCTTAGAGCCTTCTCGGGTGACATTGATAAGCATATCGAGTTGTCTCTGATGGATAACTTTTGTGCTGCCCAGTGTATCCTGGCATTTTTTGATCATGTACACATGGACACGGATAAGATTGATCACACACCACCATTTGTAAGTATCAAGGCATTGGATGTATGAAGCCATCATGGTCTCCATTTGGAAGGATCCTAAATTTGCTGCTATTTGACACTTTTGAAGAGGGTTTAGCTGGTCCCAGGTATTCATCGAGAGTGCTAATTGAGATTCAAATTGATGCAAAGGCAAGTGGTTAGCATCGATAAGTGGCATATTGATCTCAATTAAAAGAGACCAAAAATTAATATGCAAATTGACAGAGAAAATCGACCTGGGTACAAGTTGTTCATTATGGCAGAATAAATGGAAGGTATTATCAGAATGACTGGTCTTTAAGATGTTGGGTAAGCGTCTATACCATTCAATGACAAATCTTTCAAGACTTAGACAGCGTTTTTGGTAGGTTTCCAGCTTGTTCTCGGTGGTATCGTATACTGAACGTTGTGAGATGAAGGGAAATTGGTTACATGGGGCTCGTTTGATGAAGGTAGTGAACTCTAGTCGAAGAGTAGTCATCTGCGAGATGAGATATATGAAAGAAGCTTTTGCTGTAAAGTAAGTGGCAAGGAGTTCTGAATTAAATTGACTGAGATTGAGCTGTGGTGGGAACTCGGCTGAAGTTTTAGGGAGTGACATGGATGTATCATGAATATTGAAAAAGTTGGGCCAGCCTACGCTATGAGCTTTAGTGATATCTCTACAAGCAGCTGTCCACCACATTCGCTTGCGCATTTCTCGAATTCTAGGTGGAAGATCCGGACGATCAATATGTAGTCCAAGCTGAAGTGCATAGCGGTAAGCAATGCCCTGGTAGTACCAACCTCTTTCCATTAGACGATCTTCGGATAAAATATCCAGACACGGACAAATTAATAAAAGTGCTTGAATTAGGAAAAGGGAAGGTTTGTTATAAATACTGCACATATATTTCTTAATCAGTCGACGGAATGGTGGGTATAAAACCTGTGCTTCCCCTGGAGGATAGCATCCTGAGCCAAGGGTGCAAATAACTCCAAATAGGAGCAAAAAGTCGGGCTGTCTGCTGTTACTGAGCCAATGGTTGCAGAATGCCACAGGATCGACTACAGGGTGATGTGGATGCAAATACTGGAAAAACCAGGTTATCAATTGATTTATTTTCCAGAATGGAATTTCCGATATATCTTGGAATATGTTAGAAGTAATTTTATCAAGCTTCATCTTCCTGACTGGAGGATTAAGCACAAATGGAAATGATGAAGATAAATCAAACGTTATAATGAAGTGGACATCGGTTTTTGTGTTAAATAAGGTTGAAAAATGCTTGGTTGTGAATTGAATTGGTGAAGTGATATATATAGGTGATTTGGGACTTCTTGAAGTTTTAACTACAGAATTAGTAGTAGTATTAGGTATTGAAAGATTTGTGTTGATATCAAATGGTGTCAAAATAATAAAATTAGATTGAGTGTTATCGAAAACAGGAGGGCTATTATTTTGGGAGTATGGTTGTAAAGGTGGTGAAATAGTGCCAGTAGACTCTGAAGATGAGTTGCTAAATTTCAACCCTGTAGAATACTTTTCTCGGTACTTTGAGGGCTTTCTCTTTCTTAAAGTTGTATCAAGACATTCTATATTAGATTTAACGCAATTTTGGCATCGGTCAGTATCGGTTGGTATACAGCGTTTTTTATGGTGTCTACACCAATCGCAGGCTTTACTATAAGGCTTTCGTTTCTTGATAGATTTCTTAGCATCAGTTTTATCTTTAGGTAATTCATTACTTTCATTTTGAATAGTTGAACTTGAAGAATACTTCTTTTGAGGAGTTACAGAATTAGAAGTAACGTTTGAAACTTCAGTCATAAAAGTCGCCTCAGAATATTTGCTAAATAATTCTTGAGGAAAAGTACTTTGTCGAATCATACAAATTAAACCTTGAACTGAATTTATGGCAAAAAATACTCAGTGTTATCCTTTGAGCAAACTGATAAAACTGTTTAAGAGAAATAAACTAATATGAATCAAAGTATCAAGCTAAATCAATATTACTAATATGATTGCCGACGTAAATAATAAAGAAAAATACAGAGTTAAAAATTGGCGATAGTTAAAGGGTTAAAAGGTTAAAACAATAATTAATCAATTCGAGAATTATAATCCACATATTTGATTTTTGTCTAGCTTTAATCAGAGTTCAGATTCACCAGTAATTAAGCACTGATAAATTTGTATTATCAGCTTTCAGATTGGAATGTTTATTAATGATTTAAAACAGATAATTGTTTTAAATGATAAATTCCTAATCGATTGTCATTAAATATCTTAATTTGGAAATCAAGTTGTTTTTAAATACCTTTCAATGGTTACTTGAATTAGATGAAAAAAGAATTTTTGAACAATTTGACTTAATAAAAACTTATAAAATTTAAACACTTATATTTTCAAAAAAAATTTTTGAATTATATATATTAATTAATTATGATATTAGTTAAATTTTTTACTACAAATGGAAACATTCTTTTTAAACCAAAGATCCTAATTAATTTAATAAAATGCCGCATAAAGAGATCACTTCAATTATATGTTTTACATAAAGTTTTACTGAGTCATACAAATATTTAATCTTTGTTTGTCATACCATGCAATTGAAAAATATGCCGTGTTGATTGACTAATTCCCAATCAATTTCATCATTATCAAGATGTTTTATAAAGGCGATAATTTATCACAATTTGTAACTGCGATATAATTTATTAATTGTAAACAAATTATATTTATCTCCCTTATCTATCAAAATCAACTATTGATTTTTAATATAAAATCAGATTTTGAATTTAATATAATATATTAACAATTATCTATTATAAGCTGTTACAAGTCATTATAAATGTATAAATAAGTGTAATTTATATTTTTCAAAATTTAAAATCTAATATATGAAAAGGGGGACATAATTATTTAATTCATATTTATTATTATAAACCATATATCTATATTTCTTTATTTCAAAAATAGTAATTTAGTTTTAAGATATAAATAGGTTAAATGAATTTCAAAAAAATATTATAAATATTATATATATATATATATATATATTATTTATAATATTTTCAAATTTTGAGTTAAATTTGTTCAAGTGTTGAAAAATTAAGAATTTCTACTTAATAACAAATATAATAATGAATTATTGTGAAAATTCATGATATTATTATATGTAAATATTATTAAATAATATCTAAATTTATTGATTATATATTTCGCTTAGATTTTTTTCAACTAAATTTAATGATAAAAATATTTTTTTAGAATGAAATGAGAGTATAAATTCAACAATGTATTAAATTTTCTACCTAATAATCAATTTTCAATAATAATTTATGTTATTTTAAATAATTTTTAAGAATCTATAAATAGTTAACATCTGAAGTATATATTATGCTAATCAAGTATTAAGGACTATTCAACATGCTTATATCTTGCTAGTTTCTACATTTCAAATTTGTTAAAATTTGATAATGAGGTGAAAATTTTTTCTAAAATGTAAATTTTAATAGACTAATTTTATGAAATTTCAATAATGTGATAAAAACAATTAGTTAAGGGTTTATAAAGACTAAAATAATATATTTTATAATCACGACTCAAAAATGAAATTTATAATCTTTCATTAATGCTCCTTAAACTTCATAACAATATATTTTGTTATTGTTTTCAAAATTAAAACTTTAGGTATTATTCTTATATAATCAGTTTAATAATTAGAAAAGAATTAATTTCATTAAATAAAAATGGTCCAAAAATTTTATAAATTATCTGATCATTTATTTAGAATTTTTAATTACTATTGTCAATATTCTATTAATAAATTAGAATATTAATTTTTAATTCAATATATCAACTCCTAAATACTTGGCTAATTTAATGATTAATAGTATAATTATGAACGTTAATACAATTCTCATAATAGCTAATTCAGCTTTTTCATGTGTGAAAAATTTGTATCGAACAATTGTTCCTCTTCGAAAGTTTGAATTATCTGGAGAAATCAATGTTCTTGAAAGTATGATTTCTACTTGAATTGATCTTGATTTAAAGCTCTCGATAAATTACTCTGCTCTATAGTGAATGTTTTTAGTCTTAACATTGAACCATGATGCTTTAGCTTGAAATACTGATTTGGATTAAATCAGGGATAGAATTTCAGTACTTTATAAAACACTGATTAAAATTTTATTATATAGTATTTAAATTGTAATACATATATTTATCTTATGAATACTTTAAATTAGTTGCTTTTCAATTTAATAATCATTATAACAATCAAATCCATATTATTCAATTCTTAAAATTAGTGTACATAAAAATATCTCTAATAGTTAAAATTATAATTTTCTATAATTAAATATCAACTAATATCATTCCAAAATATAATGCAAATCTTACACAGTTTAAGATTAATCTTGATGAAAAATAAAAAATGGAGCTTTAGGATGCAAGTTTGAAACTAATTTTGTTAATTAATAATTAAATATAAAAAATCTTTTATTGATTTTTTATGCCAAATGTATATTTATTTTTATCATTTTTTGTAGCATAAAAAATTTTGATTTTTAGTAGTGAATTTTATGATTTTTAATTTCAAGTTAGAGATTCAACAGGATGTGTATGGTATAATATATAATATATCAATTATGTTTTTGAATCTAGTGTTCACATAATGATATAATTATTTTAATATTTGTCTTAAGAATACTCTTTATAAATATCAAGAAACAAAACTAATAAACATTTTGAATTAATCAAACTGGGTATTGAATAAACTGTTGTTTTTAAAACAAATTAATTTCACAATTGAATAATTTGATTTCTGGATAAATTAGATCAATATATCAATAAATAATTATATTAATTTTAATATTAAGATTTTATTTTCATAATTTTAAAATTTTCATTATAATATTAATAATTAAAAAAATTTATAAATTTTTAATTATAATTTTTATTTAAAATTTTTTTAAAAACAATTATTTTTTAATATTATAAAATTGGAAATAAATATTTTGTTTTGTTTATAATTAAATTTTATTATAATTATTAGAACTCTTTAAATTTTAAAATAAACAAATATTTAGATTGCAATGAGTGGGTTAAATAGTAAGATATCTTTTCAAGTATTGATATGGCCAATTCGTGTCGTTGAGGCACTGTTATAAAGATTTTCACTCAATAATCATAATGAACATTAGGTGATCGAATTTCTCACAGATTATTTACAAGTATTAAAAATTGAATAATGTATCATTTCTTTATTATAGCACTTGTAAAGCATCTCAAGAATATTGAATAGTAGATTAAATTTCTTTTAGTGGTTAGATTTTGATGAAAAACACAGAAAAAATATACATATTTAAAGAAAATATATTTTTATTGTGAAATTAGTAATGATTTTTTTATCATTTATAGTTTATAATTTAATTATAATTTTAATTTGAAATTCTGAAAATTGTATGAATATGATGCTTTTGTAATAAATCAACTATTTGATGGAATCACTAACATTCATATATATATATATATATATATATATGTATGTGTGTAAAAGAGAAAATATTTATAGAGTATAATTGATTATTAATACTGTACCCTGTGATATAATATATTTCATCAAAAGATATAACTGGAAAATCCACTAAAATATTTATTTTACTAAATATTACCTTGAATTTGAAATAATGGGAAATTTTTTAATTTCTGATTTTTCAAACATATTATTAGTTTGAAATAAATAAATATATATAAAGTTAATAGGAAATTATTAAATTTATATTATATATTTATTTTTATATATCATATATTCAAATGTTTATTTATTTTTAATTGCAAAAAATTCCTATTATTAAAAATGCAGAGTAATATATAACTTCAAAATTATCACCAATTTTATGAACAAGTAAAACTAACACCTAATTTAAACCAATATACAGTGATATGAGTGATTGGTTTAGTAAATGAGACCAATTTGTAAACTGTGTTAGTTGTGAACCTCATACAAAGTTTAAAATATTACAGCTAAAGGTTGCAACATATTAGCTTACTAAAAGTATCTAAATTTTGATATACGCATTAGTAGACATATCATTATATTAAGAGGGCCAATAGTTGATTAATATTGATATAAGTAATATAAAATTTTTAATTATTTATTTAATAAGTAATATAAATTTAATATTTACTAATTTGAAAAGCTTTATTTTAATTATTGGTTGAGAAATAACTATATTCAAAATTTCAATACTTATTGTCAAGTTTTTATTCTATATTTTATGTATTGTAACTAATCACAAAATTTACTAAAAAGCTTGGGGTATAATATATTACACAGATTAGTCAAAAAATATATCATCATTTTAATATTAAACTATATTTTAAAAAACATATGTTTATTTATAATTTTTAAATATTTGGATCTATACAATTAATTAATCTTTTTTAATTTTCAAATTAAATTCAATTTAACATATTCAAATATATAGTTATATTATATTACGTTTATTCATAATATATTTTATTTAATATTCTTTGATATTCAAGATAGATTTATATATAATTTAATAGAATAAAAAATCTTTTGATAATAAAGGTCAAAATTTTTCAATATTAAATTTCATTGTATTATACATTATGGACATTTACAACATATTTAAATAATTGACAAAGTAATTATAATAGTTTATGACAGCCATTATAGTATAGTTTGAATTGGTTAAAATTGACAATAAATATAAATAATTAAATACTAGTTTCAGATTACAGGCTTTAAAAATATTAAAATATTTTTAATATCAAAATTAGGTTAAATTAAATACAAAATATTATTTAATTCTCATAAAAAATTAAGAATAAATTCAAATAATTTATTACAAGATTTTGAACTGGAACATATTATTATATTAGATTAATTTTTATTAAATCTTTAGGTACAATATATATTATATAATATTTCGAGCTATAATATGAATATCTAAATCCAATAAATTAATTATATATAATATAAATATTTATTATGTGTAATTAAGATTAATTTTCATTTTATTTTTTTTTAATTATAATTAAAATAAATGAAAAATTTTGTCAATAAATTGGAATTACCTTATATTGAACTATTCAAAATATAATAAATTGAATTTTAAAAAAATATTATTTTATTCTTTGATAATAATACTAAAATAATTGATTTTTAATATTACCTTCTTTTTAAATATTATTAATATATAAAAAAACTATTTTATTTTAAATTTTATAATATTATATTTTAAAATTTAAGTGATTTAAATAAATAATATATTGGAAGTATATAAAATAATAATATTTAAGTTATTGAAGTTTAATATGAAAAATTATTAGAAATAAAATTGAAAATTTTAATATATTGTATAGTGTGAGTCAAACAAATTTAATATTTGTAAAATCATACAAATGCAATGAAATATAATATTATAGTTCTACTGATTGCTAGTAGAAAGTTGATAATAAGAAAGGAAGTGGCTTGTTCGTGGTTCTTTTGATAGTTCGAGTTAACGTATTTTATTAGGATTTAATGGCCTTCACGGAAGACAGGAAGTGTTAATGAAAATATGTTCAGAAAATGGTTCTTTTATAAACCATTCGTCAGTCGCAGATTGTGTAATGTAGCGTATTATGTTTTCAGAAAAATAGGAGTGCGAAGTGATGTGACGAGTATTTCAGGGTTATATCTCCATTAGGCCATAGACTGAAAGATAAAGTTGGGCAAACGGGTTATTATGTGAGTAACTTTAATATAGTCTATTTATTGATTATTTATATTTATATTTTGTAAATATAAATGGAGAACTAGCAATGTTCACTATTTATCAACTTTGATAACAAAATAAAGTTATGAATGACATGTTTATCAAACTATATCATTTAAGTTTAATATATTATTTATAACATATTTTATCCATCAACTCACACTTAAATTTATTTAAATGAAAATTTTTATATATTTGAACAATTGAAAAAATAATGCATTTTAGTTCATTCATGTTTATTGAAAACAAAATTTTATTGGTATAAATTAAAGTGTTTTCTCGAGTGTATTAATAATAGTATTTTAAAATAATTGAAATGATTTGTAATTAGAAATTGATATTTTTAAATTATATCATGACTATTTAAATCTTACTTTTTATAAATATTAGATTTAGTTTATAGATTCAATTTTATTATTTTGAAAGATCAAAAATATTCATTCAGGAAATCATAATCGAGATTATTATTGATTAGATTCCTTAAATTATGAATATTATTACTATATATCAGTTATAATAATCAGAAATCATTGCAATACAATTCATTTATCGATATATTAACATGATATATCAATTTTTATTTGTTTTATATTTCCGCTCTAGAGTTATATGTGTTGTAAAACCCCATTGTTTACAGTTCTATGTGGTTCAGAATGGTGAAAATTGATATTAATGTCATTGGAAGTCATTCTTTCAGATAAAAAAAATATATCAATTTAGTTATGAATGGATTGTAAAATAAGCAATAAAACTAAGAGAGCCTCTTTTATTGTCCAATGAAATATATATTTGTAATATAGATAAATGCAATTAAAACCTTAGTTGCATCTATCAAAGCATCATTTATTAACAAGAACATGCCTTATTTTATGACTCATATATACAACAATATGATTATTAAATTAATAATAGTTTCTAATATTAAATATAATATTAAATAAATTTAAAATAATGTAATTTTTTTGGGAATCCATATTTAATATAAAAAAAGAGTAAAATCAAATACTATTATTATAGTTAGTTATTTTATTATTATGATATATTTTTTTAAATTTTCTTCATAATATATATTATTATTAATTTTTGTCTAAAGAGCAATTTTATAATTCAAGTTAAATTTATTTCAAAAATAAGGTTAAAAAGATAAAATAAAAAGAAAATAAAACTATTTATTAGAATAAGTATTAAATATTAATTGAAAATTAAATAATGACAATTTCTAATATATATTAGCCTGTAAAAATAAGTCATAAAATAAAAATCACTTATATATTTACCTATAACTTAAATAATTCTTAACTAAATTAAATTAAAGTATATTACCTGATTATAATAGGTTATATTTATTTATATTTAATATATTATTAGTTAATATATCAAACCTTAAATTTTAAATAGGGTGAGATATAAATTTATAGGTTTAAGAGTTAAAAGGGTATATAAAACAAAAATTACTTAAATCTTTTTTGATTAAATTATATATATATATATATATTAACATTATTATTGTAAATTATTATTTTAAATAATATTAGTATTAAAATACTTAAATTCCTCTCTAAAAAGATTTACTTGTATATTAATCAACTCTATAATAAAGGTAAATTAATTTGCAAGATTGTTAGAATTACTAGTGTTAGCTAGTTTATTATAGTGAAGGTTGTTAAAAATTATAATAAGGATATATTTAAATTTCAACTTAAGTATATTAGGATTATAGATAAACAAAATAAAAAGTATATTTATAGGTTAGTTAATATAAGTAAGTATAATACTATTGTAGAAGTATAAAAAAAATTACAAGACTATATAAGAATATTAGTTAGTATAAATACTATTATACATACTTTATATTATAATAGATACTATTTATACTTTAAGAAAAAACACCCCTAATTAAAAAAATCCTATTATAAAGTTAGGTGGGAGTTTAAATATCACTATTGAAGTTAAACTAAAACTAATTAGAATAAAGTTATTTAGTTTAATAAAACAAAAATATATCTTAATAAATTTAATAAAAAAAACTAGATATTTTAAAAAAAACAAAAAACTACTTTATAACCATTATGTTATTTTAACCTAAAAATATAATAATAGGTTAGTTATAATTTAAGGATATATGTTATC
The DNA here is from genome assembly GCA_000697335.1 of Conidiobolus incongruus B7586. Classification (NCBI taxonomy): domain Eukaryota; kingdom Fungi; phylum Entomophthoromycota; class Entomophthoromycetes; order Entomophthorales; family Conidiobolaceae; genus Conidiobolus; species Conidiobolus incongruus. The sequence continues at coordinate 1,045 of JNEM01011471.1, read as the reverse complement.
TTCTAGTATAAAATATCTTTATAAAATTAATAGGGGAATGAATATTGAGATATATTAAAATGTTCTAAAGAATAAATTAAAAAAAACTATTGAATAATATAGGTTAAATAAATCTAATGTTATTTTCTAACAAAATAATACTTTTTGTTATATTATTATTTCTATTACCAAATGGTTTAAAAATAATAAAATAATTGTTATAAAGTAGCTTCTTTAATCTTTTAACTTTAATCTAATTGAACACCTTTAGGATTAGTTAAAAAAATAATTAAAGCTTTCCCACCAGCAAAAAATTTAAATAAGCTTTAGGAATATATTTAAGAAGCTTAAAATAAAATTAATCTTTCTTAATGTAAGAAGTTAATTAACTTTATATTCTATAAACTTAAGGAAGTTAGGAAAGTAAAAAATAGATATACTAAGTTTTAATTTTCTTTTTATAACCAAAATATACAAATTTATAACTTATCTTAGGCAAAATTTAAATTTTAATATATTAACTAAAATTAATATAATTTAATCAAATATATTCAATTATAAATAAATAATAGAGGTTTATTATATATTTTAATTTAAATTGATTTAATTAAGAATTAACAGAGTTATTGATAAAAATATATATGATTATAATTTTATAACTTATTTTTATAGGCTAGTATAAATGAAATATTTATATAACTAATATTATAGTGTTTTAACAATTTTTAACTATAATAAATAGGTATCTTTATATTTTTTAACTTTATTATAAATTAAAAGATATTAATTAGAATTAGTTTTTTAAATATTAATAAGTTATAAATAGCTTTTTTTAGTTTTAAAATAATTTATATATACTAACCTATAAAAATAAGTTATAAAATCAAAAGTATATATATTTTAATTAATAATTAAAATAATTATATATATTAAATTACCTAAAACTATAATATATAGTTAAAATATATTATTTGATAATAAATAAATATATTTAAATATATTTAGTAAACTATTAACAAAAATATTAACCTTTAATAATTAACTAAGGTAAATTATAAATTTGTCA
>JNEM01011469.1:0-13519 GCA_000697335.1 Conidiobolus incongruus B7586 | reverse complement strand
AGACTTTTACAGTAAATAATTGCAATTGATGAATCTTGGATCCCTATGTATAATCCTTTACTAAAACACAAATCAAAATGCTGGATTAAGCTAAATCAACCCCCTCCACAAATCCCTTTAAATAAGCACTTTGTTAATAAGCAAATGTTAATTATTGCAATGGATTATAATGGTATATGCTATTCTTATTTAGTTCCTGAAGGAAAATCAATTAATAGTAAACTATATATTGCTTTTTTAAATAAAAGTATTTCAAATTGGTGTTCTCAATATAATTTGAGAAGACCTATTATTTTGCATGATAATTGCAAAATACATAAATCTAAAGCTGTAAAAAACTTTCTAATTAAAAATAACTGGAAAGAACTACCACATCCAGTATATTCCCCTGATTATAACCCATGTGATTATAATTGCTTTAGGCAATTAAAAAACCAGCTTACATGAAAGAAAATTTCTGCAGGAAAATTTAATTGGTTTGTGAAACATCAAATTTCAGTCCTTAATAAAAAGAACTGTTTTTTAGGTGTTAGAAGTTTGCTAAAAGTATGGCAAAAAGTTATTAATAATAAAGGAAACTATTAAATTTATTTTATATATTTATTTTTATATATCATATATTCAAATGTTTATTTATTTTTAATCGCAAAAAATTCCCATTATTAAAAATGCAGAGTAATAATATATTAATAATTAAATTTCTTTCAAAAATTAACAATTATAATACTATTTATTATTAAAAATTATTATAATTATTAATTTTATTTATTAATATAATATTAATATATTGATTAAAATATTAAAAAAGTTATTTTAACTTGATATTTTGATCTATATTTTTATAAAAACTATAAAGATTTATAATTTTTTTATTATAATTTTTTATTCTAAAAGTTTTAGGCTTTGAATATATTCTATTAACTTTAACTATTAATATTATAAATCTTATAAATTCTAGATATATTATAATATTCTTATTTTATAATTTTATTAATTATATCAAGTTTAATTTTGAGATATATAATATTAATTTATAATCAATTTTTATTTATTTTGATAATTATTATTAATAATTATAATAATTATAATAATTATAATTGACATTATAGTTTCAAAAGAAATGAAAGTTTAGATATTTATTTTTTTAATATTAAAATGACTTACCCAGTTAATAAGAAGATATTTAATTTTTTTTTTAAAATTTATTTATATATTTTGAGTGATTTTATAAAGTTAATTCCAAAATTTAATTATATTACTCTGTATTTTTAATAATAGCAATTTTTTTGCAATTCAAAATAAATAAATATTTTAATATAAAAAATAAAAAAATAAATATATAATATAAATTTAATAGTTTCCTTTATTATTAATAACTTTTTGCTATACTTCTGGTAAAGATCTAATACTTAAAAAACAATTCTTTTTATTAAAGATTGAAATTTGATGTTTCACAAACCAATTAAATTTTTTTGCAATAATTTTCTTTCTTGCAAGCTGGTTTTTTAATTATCTAAAGTAGTTATAACCACATAGGTTATAATCTAAAGAGTATACTAGATGTAGTAGTTTTTTCCAATTATTTTTAATTAGAAAGTTTTTTGCTGCTTTAGATTTATATATTTTATAATTATCATGTAAAATAATAAGTTTTCTTAAATTATATTGAGAACACCAATTAGAAATACTTTTTTTTAAAAAAGCAATATAAAGTTTACTATTAATTGATTTTTCTTCAGGAACTAAATAAAAGTAGCATATAATATTATAATCTATTATAATAATTAACATTCACTTATTAACAGAATGCTTATTTAAATAAATTTGTAAAGGGAGTTGATTTGGCTTAATCTAGCATCTTGATTTTTGTTTAATAAAGGATTATACATAGGGATCTAAGATTCATCAATTGTAATTATTCATTGTAAAAGTTTAAGCTTCTGGTAATATTTTAGTAAGTTTTATTTAATAATAACTACTCTAGCTTTTTTCTAAGCTTTAGTTAAATTATAAGGTACCTATTTTATATTTTTATTTATTAATTTGAGTTTAAACTTTAATATATATAAAATACTTATAAAACTAATATTAAAGTGCTTTGATAGTTCTCTAGTTAAAATAAAAAAGTACTTTTCAATATATTTTTTTATTTTATTAATAATTAAAAGAGTGATAGTTAAAGTTGGTTTTCTAGATTTTGGTAAGTTTTGGATAATTTCTTTCTTAACTTTAAAGTGATTTACCTAGAAATATATTTTTGATCTAAATAATGCTTTATTACCAAAAGCTGCTTGTAAATTTTAAATAATTTTAAAGGATTTATGGTTAAGTTATACTAATACTAAAATAAAAGACTTTTGATAATTATTATTTGATTTAAGCATAATTAAATTAAATAACCAATTTTAAAAAGTTAATTTTTTAATCAAAAAAATTATTATATATATATATATATATATATATATATTAAAAATATATAATTTCCTATTAACTTTGTATATATCTATTGATTTCAAATTAATAATATATTTGAAAAATTGGAAATTAAAAAATTTCCCATTATTTTAAATTCAAGGTAATAATATAATAGATATTTAACTATTAATATCTAGTTTAAATAATTTAACTTTAAATTATAAATTTTATGAAGATAATTTTTTAACCAGAATAACTATATAGATGTATATAGAACTTTAAATAGTTTATTATTTAATTTTGTTATATATATTTTTTAAAATAATAATATTTAAGTAACCTGAAATTAAAAAACTTTCATTTTCTTTATTCTTAAGTTAAAAATTAAAATTGATTTTGTTATTATTAAATGTAATATATAGCATACTGTTGATTTGCTTTAAAAATATTGAAATCATAATATAATGTGATATGGTCAAATAAAGCATTATAAATTATATCATATCAAAGTCTAGTTCAAAATATATAATTTCAAATGACTATAAAATAGATATTTATTATCCCATAAAACAAGAAAATATATTATAAATTTGAACAATTAAGATTAAATAGATACTCATAAATTTCTTAATTATTTTTGAATATCAAAATATCAATAAGAAATATTAATCAAATTACTTAATCAAAATATAATAACTGAATTTTTTTCAAATAAAATAAAATAATTTAGTTTGAGTTAATCACTGACATTATTTCTTATATTCTTAAATAAATTATTTAAAATTAAACTATATTTTTATTTGATAATTTTTTCAAAAAAGAAATCTATTAATAGTAAATCATCAACATATGGAAAAAATATAAAAAAGTGTTATTGGTTTCCAGAATAAAGATAATGTATTCATTTTATGTGAAGTGGTTGATTTGACCATATACAGATTTTTTTACATTGTGAATACTTCAAATGATGGGGACTTACTGACAGGTTAATCATTATTAGCATGTTCACCATTAAACATTTTATTTTGATCTAAACTATTCACTACCTTCTCTAATTGTATAATTTTAACTATCATAAAATAACTGATATTGATCAAAATTTAACTTAATCTACATATATGTCTATGGTTTTATTTTAGATTAGTTCATAATGCATTTTGATAAAGAATGGTATTAATAATATTAATAAATAATTATTCACATAATAAGTTTTGAACTTATTTTTCTTCTTTATCATTTCCAAAATATTTCAATATGCATATATATATTTGATAATTTTCCAAACAAGATGATAAAAATTGAATTAATCCGAATACGTATTTGACAAAATAGTTATTGTGATATCAAGTATATATATATATATTAATAATTGATTTTGCCTTATATAATATTAATTTTCTATCATAGAATTTGGATTCAAAATGAAAAATATATTAATTGAATATTCTATTTAACTAAGCTTCATGATAAAATACATGTATCTATAATATTTTATATATCCAGTAAATATATTAACCTTGTCATCAAGATTTTATTAAATATCAAATTTATATTGTATTTAATTAACCTTCAACTAACAAATTTTTAGTTATTTTAGACATAATTTCATACTATTGCCCATCGAGAGATATCTTTATCAAGGCGAAGAGTAGTTCTTGAATTTAAACGATATATAAGATTTTATAAATGGTGCAAATACAACATGTTTTATATTATTTACAATAATTGATATTATAATATAGAAAAATTAATAACTATAATTGCAATAGATTTGAAATTTTGAATATTAATAGTTTAAATACTAAATTTAAAATATAGTATGCATATAAAATCAACTAATTCAAACTAATTCTATATTATGGAATTAATTCTTTATATCCTAAAATCCAAAATAACATATCAAATAACATTTTTTGTGATGTTAAATTTTATAGCATTTTGGATCCATTTCAAAATTCAGTTGTGTAACAAAATTAACTGTTCAAAAAAAATTCAATATTAATAATTAAAGAAATTACGCCAATTCATGAACAAGATATTAAAAACTATATTGGTAATTTTGAATGGCAATATATCCAAGTGACTGAATTAATTTTCAAATTATACAATATTATGATTTGATTTTTTAGTAGACAAAATAATTTAACTGATATTGGCATGCTCAACAACACCATTATCGTCAACCTTGATTGTAAGTCTGTTGAAGTTGAACTCATAGGAAATAGGCTGATCAGGTTTGACGACGCGAACTTCTTTGGGTAATTGACCTCGAGTTACAACGTTGGGATCGCTGGAGTAAGAAGCTTTTCTATCCATATTAAGTTTCATTCCATTTAAGCATGAAAAATCGTGAAATTGTAAAGTTCCTTTATCAATTAAATTTTGATATTCTTCAGATTTTAATAAACAATCTTGAGCGAATATCAAAGAAGTTAAATTATAAATAATCTATAAAAATCAAAATTAATATAATATTGAATAACAACTAATATTTTATATATATTACAATTCTCATATTAAAAAAACTGATAAAATTTAATTATGAAATTTAAAATTTTACTTTGTGAAAAGGAAGAGTTCTTTTTTATACCTTTTCAAAAGATTAAATTTCTAAATTAGTGTTAAAGTCGGCGTAAATTATATTTTATTAATGTTAATCAGTTAGATGAATTGTACATTTAATGCTAGTGAATTCTTTATCTTTATAGTATTTGGTTGAATTCTTGGTTAATGTATCCATTACCAGATTCAATAATGAAATTACTGAAAAGATTTTTATGGTATAGACTAAAGGAAATTATACATTGATAATCAATGTTATAAAATTTGTGTAAAAAATAGCAGTAATTATTCAAGGTAATAATTTAATATATTTGGTCTTATTCTTTGTAAATAAAATTACTCTTTTAGTAATTTCTCTATTAAAATTATTGCTTGATATATTATAGTTTATTCACAAACAATGTATTAAAATTAATATATAAGTATAAAACAAAATTCAATAATTTGCTTAACTATTCCAAATATGTACTTCATGACATTAAATCTGTTACATAATTATAAAATGGAAATAACTGATTGGTAAATAATCAAGTTAAATTATATATGTCAAGTTACAATCTTTGATGAATATATTTTGATAATTCATAGAGATTTAATTACATCACCATTTATTTTAAAATGATGCATTTTTTCAAAATCACTCCGATCCTCATATTACTAGTAATAAAATTTGGATAGTTTATTAATTAAATTATAAAATTTGAAATTTTCAGATTATTCATATAATACAAAGATTCTAGATATTGTAATATTGAATTAATGTCGAGAAAAATATATTATTGCTTATATGATATTTGGAAATGGTAAAATAAATCAATAAAATTAATCCCTATTTGCTTAAATCCTAAACTTTATTATAACTATTTGTTACTTTGATTTTTTTATTAAGCATTATAGTTAAAGTAATCTAATCTTTATCTTAGTCTGTTCCAGTTAATAAGTCAATAAAACAATTTGATTTTCTCTATTGTAATTGTATCTATATTTTTATAATATGATTCTCATTTATCAATAATTTTAAAGAGTAATTTGCAGAATATATGGTTATTATATTATATAGATATCAATATTTAAATTGATTGATGAGGAGTCAGAGATCTAATAATACAAACCTTGACAATTTTTATAAGTTTCAATCGAGGGAAAATGAGTAAATAAAGTGTATATTATTAAATTAAGAATGTTTTCTCTCGATCAATATATAATCTATACTTGTTGTTTTGATATTTTATAAATCAATAGAGTATCAAATATATTTGATTAATTATGTAAATATTGATTCAACTTTTCGGATTTCCTTAATAATAGTTTAACTTTTTCATATGGTTAGGTTAAATATTTCTATAATATTTTATAAATAATATAATCTAGAGATGCTTTATTTGAATATATAATCTAAAACTGCTTATCAGAATTTAAATTATTTTTTATTATATTTATTAAATAATTTGACCAAGGATTTCATTTAAATTAAATTAGAAATTATATAAATTTGTCATAATGTTGTTTTTGAAAATACCCGTCCGTCTAGATTCGATAGTTAAGTCCACGTTACCCCTCATTTATAGTGTCTTTATTGGTCCATAATCGAATGAAGTTCTTTAGTTCCTATCCAAATCTTGTTTCACCAACTGAATGAATTTTCTAAACCCAGATGTGATAAGGATAGAAAGGCATTCTAATTTTCTCGATATTCTGCTACAACATCTCAACAGTAAGTAAACTTTAAGACATATAGGATTAATAAATAATTTAATTAATCATATTACAAGTAATCTTCTAACAACCATCTTTATTGAAAAAACTTATTATAAACTACAACAGTAATTTGTATGGTATTCATATATATTTAATATCTAATTATAATTATCAAATATATAAGTGAATTAAGTAATTTTATCTTGTAAAATAAAATTTTAATACAGAATAAAAAAGTACTGATATTAACTTTTGATTCTAATAGTTTTATTAAATTGAATTTAATTGAAGTGTATTATAAAAAAATATTAAATCCGTATTTCAATTTAAAATAATTTAAAAGTTATATTTTGAGATTAATATGATATATAATGATGGCTAAGATAATTTAATATCAAAATATTAAAGATTTTTATAAGATGAGAAGATATATTTTAACATATTTAATATTCAATACATCTTTATTAATAAATAATGATAATTCAAGTTCAAGTTGTATTCGAATTAATATGAAATAAATGCCCAAATGTATTATCAATTTAATTTTGAAAAAATTTATATATCTAATATATAGTTATATTTTATTTGACTATATTGTTAAAGCAGACAGTATAATTATTTAATTGAATTATCAGCAATAATCATTAGGTATTATGAGATTTATAGTTTAATTATATCAATTAATCAAAATATTTTAGAATTTTTCTTCTTTAATTAATATCAAAATGTATTTTAAAATAAAATAATTAATATATAAAATATATTAGTAAAGAAATTGTTTCAAATTTGTTGTTATTTTTTAATTAAAATTCTAAATTTGGTCAAATTGCATTTAAATATCATATTATGGCACTTTTTTATGTAAAGTATATATTTTGATTCAAAACATATTTATTTAATTGCAAAATTAAATATATTAATTATAAGTGTTATAGTGACAAACTACCAAAACATTATATGCTTCAATAATAATGATTTCAAACTGTTAGATTATTTAATGTTTTTTTGGGTGATTTAATACTTTTGATAAGACATCTATATAATTAAATATGATTATTCAGAATAGTATATCTTACTATTAAACAATTTTCTTCACTTGATATTCGAAAAATTATTAATATACATGATGTAAAAAATTTGATATTTTTATATTGATTAATAGTGAATTTAGCAAGTATAAAGAAATTTAATATTATATAACTAATGACTAAAAAAATATAAAATATTCAATAATATTATCATAAAAGTGTTACTATATTTTCAAATTAATATGAATTTACTAAACTATTCAAAACATATATTTGTGAATTAATAGACTCCATTTAAGGAGATTTATTTCAAAAAAATTCCTACAAAATTATTGTTGAATAAAATTATACATCGTCATCATTGATTCAAATAATGATATTCTATTCAATTCAATTTAATTCCTAATATCAATTAAAAAAATTTTAAGGTTGTATATAAAATAAGCAAATATATATATATATAACCAAGTCAAGAATATATAAGTTATGAAATTAATTAATTGATTAAAATTAAGTACCCTAGTTATTGGGATAAGTAGTCAGACAAATGATAAAAAGCAATAATTTAAGGAGGAAGTAGATAATAAAGTACGTGATCATGGATATTTGAGTTTTGATCCTCCATATACGGAAGCTTGAGATACTGGTGACTTCGATATTGGAAGTGATACAGTTATTAATAAATACAAGCTTTCTGAGGGTGGATCCATCTGGTCCGCTAAAACCCTTCCAGCCCACAATTGGAAAGTAGAATTCGAGTTTAAGGTGACGGGTGCTGGCAGTACTATTTCAGGGGATGGATTCGCATTTTGAGCGACTCAGGACGGTATGGTTGCAGGACCAGTATTCGGAAGTAAGGATTACTTTAAGTGATTTGATGTATTTTTTGGCATTTATTCCAATGGTTACCACAGCGATATTACTTTCCCTTACTTCTTCGCTATGATTGGCGATGGTAACACCCAGTACAATCTCAGTGAGGATGCTGTCAACCAGAATATTGGTAACTGCAGCCTTGCTATTCGTAATAAGTCTTACATCACTAAAGCCACAGTCGTTTACGTCAAAGGCAAGTTCCTAGTCGTTGCAGTTCAGGATGAAGAAGGTGGTCAGTACCACAGATGCTTTGTAAAGAATGGAATTACACTTCCAGATAATCTTTACCTCGGATTCAGTGCTTTGATAGGTCAATTGTCAGACAATCACGATATCATCAGGGTGAAAACCTACCATACTGAAATTGACCCTAATGCTCCTGAGGTCGAGTATCAGAGGGAGGGAACTGCCCATAGTAGTGGCCCTACTTTTATTGGATTCTTATTCAAGGTGGTACTCGTTGCAGGTATTGGGTATCTCATCTACATTGGTTATGACAATTATGTAGTTAAATGTAAAAAAACATTTTAGTTCAATTCAAAAAATTTTTTAATAATAAATATTATATTCCATTAAATTTTGTAATAGACTTAAATTATTATAATATATATATTTTAATATTTTTTAATAGAATATAATATAATTTTTATGTTAAATAAATTTTTGGATATCATTTTAATAATTATTCAATTAAATATTCAATTATACACATATACAAATCATTAACATTTATTGATTTTTAAAATTATTTATTAATATTTCAAATTACAAAAATATCAAGATAAAATATTTGATAAGTTATAAGATCCATTTGTTATAATTTTTTTTGTAAAAAAATACAAAATTTACTAAAATTATTCAAAACAATTTTATTGAATTAATTAAAATATATCTAATAAAGTATAAATTTTATATACAAAATAATAAATAAATAATAACTGATATAATATATTAAATTATTATGAATTTCAAAAGATAAATTTTTAAAATCAAAGCCAATGAAAGAGTTATCAATAGCAAAGCAATTAATTAATATGATTATCCCTGTCAAATAATACTAAACATATAATAAGATAATTGTTTAACTATTCTAGAGATTTTTATTGATAGAGATATTTATGATAACCTCAATGCATTCAATTAAGTATCTAAACACAAATCAGGAGAATATTAATAATAGAAATATTAGAAGAAAGAAGCAAATATAGTGAAGAATAAGTATGAAAAATAGTAACTAGTTTTTTACTCTCTACAAAGTTGTAAAATATACACACAAATTCAGCACAAATCATTAGGGGTTAGCCAAGACAAATTATTGGTCAGTGTTGTTGGTGTAGTGTCCCTTCATATCATAACCCAAGGCACAGCCGTCTTTAAAGCCGGGACCAGCCTTACAGATAACTTGACCACCCTTATGACGGAATTCGGCCACGTGAATTTCGTCACCGTCAGCTTCGATACCAGCTTCTAGGGGAAATCAACCTTGGGATTGAATTTGACCGCGACATTCAACCTAGCTCAATTGACTAGCGTCACCACACAATACGAAGTATTCCTTGAAGAACAGTTCCTTACCACCATAGGTGATAAACAAACCTCCGAGGTATGAGGCAACCTCACCGACATGGATATCTTCCTCATAGCTTCGACGAGCGACATAGAGAGGTCTTCCACCTACTTCACAACCACCTTGAACGGTATCAGGGGTACTTCACCATTACTACATTGAGCCCAGCGGAAAGCTTGATTGGGACGAGCGAAGGCAGCAAACATTTTAATTCATATTATTTAATTGATATAATAAATGAAATTTTTTAAAAATGTTGTTTTGATTCAAGGTTTAATAAATAACAAAATATATATTTATTACTTATCTATTTATTATATGCTTGTCATCGTGAAAACATTAAAAGTTTACTAGTTTAATTTATCAAATGTTTGTGCAAACAAAATTAGTTATAGTTGAGAAAAAATAACAAATATATTAATTTCTGATTTTTCAACCTTATTTTTAGTTTTGAAAAATATATATTATATTTAAATAGAAATCATCATAAGTGTTATTTTACTACTATCAAAACTTGACCACAAATACTATAAAATCATTTAAAATTTCTAAACACCTTATGAAAATAATATTTTATCTAAAGCTATTAATTATTAAAAGATTTGATATTTCAAAACTAAATGGGATATTTTTCAAAATTTATTAAAATTTAAAAAATATTTAATACTTTGATATTTCAGTTAAAAAGATATCAAAATAATATAATATTATTAATATAGGTATATTATATATATTAAAATTGGAACTTGGTTCAATTAAAAAAATAGAGAATATTATTTTAACATTTAAATAATAAGAATTTTTTATATTCAAAAAAAATATTTTAATATATAGCAGATAAAAATTAATATATAATATAAGGTTAATATTTTATTATTATTATTAATAACTTTTTACCATATTTTTAATAAATTTTTATTATTTAAAAAAATATTTTTTATATAACAATTTAATATTTCATAAATTAATTAAATTTTCTTATAAAAACTTTATTTTTTATAAGCAAGTTTTTTAATTATTTAAAAAATTATAATCATATGGGTTATAATTTAAAGAATCTATTAGATGATATTTTTTCAATTATTTTTAAATTGGAAATTTTTTATAATCTTAACTTTATATTTTATAAAATTGATATATAAAATATTTAATATTTTTAATTATATAAAGAATATTAGATTAATATATCTTTATTTACAAAATAAATATAAAGTATAATTTTAATTAATTATCTTTAAAAACTTAATAATAAAATATATAATATTACCATGGAATTAAAGAAATGGGAAATTTTTTAATTTCTGATTTTTCAAACATATTATTAGTTTCAAATAAGTAAATATATACAAAACAAATAGGAAAATAAATAGTTTTGAATTATATATATATATATATATAATAATTTTTTGATTAAAAAATTAATTTTTTAAAATTAGTTGTTTAATTTAATCATGCTTAAACTAAATAGTAACCATCAAAAGTCTTTTATTTTAGTATTAGTAAAACTTAACCACAAACCCTCTAAAATCATTTAAAATTTACAAACAGCTTTTGGTAATGAAGTATTATCTAAATCAACAATTTATTGCTGGGTAAATTACTTTAAGGCTAGGAGAGAAACTACCTAAAATCTACCAAAATCTAGAAGATTAATTTCAATTGTCACTCTTCTAATTATTAATAAAGTAAAAAATTATATTGAAAAGCACCTTTTTATTTCAATTAGAGAACTATCAAGACACTTTAATATTAGTCACACAAGTATTTTATTTATATTAAAGTTTAAATTAAAATTAATTAATAAAAATACAAAATAGGTACCTTATAATTTAACTAAAGCTTAAAAAAAGCTAAAGTAGCTATTGCTAAACAAAACTTACTAAGGTATAGCCAGAAACCAAGGCTTTTACAATGAATTATTACAATTGATGAATCTTAGATTCCTTTGTATAATCCTTTACCAAAACATAAATCAAGGTGTTGGATTAAGTTAAATCAACCCCCTCTATAAATTCCTTTAAATAAACACTTTGTTGATAAATGAATGTTAATTGTTGTAATAGATTATAATAGCATATGCTATTCTTATTTAATTCCTAAAGGGAAATCCATTAATAGTAAACTTTATATTTTTTTTAAATAAAACTATTTCTAATTAGTATTCTTAATATAATTTGAGAAGACCTATTAGTTTATATGATAATTATAAAATACATAAATCTAAAGTTGTAAAAAACTTTCTAATTAAAAATAACTGGAAAAAACTACCACATCCAGTATATTCCTTAGATTATAACCTATGTAATTATAATTGTTTTGGGCAATTAAAAAACCAGCTTGTAAGAAAGAAAATTTCTGTAGGAAAATTTAATTGGTTTGTAAAACATCAAATTTCAGTCTTTAATAAAAAGAACTATTTTTTAAGTGTTAGATCTTTGCCAAAAGTATAGCAAAAAGTTATTAGAAATAAAAGAAACCATTAATTTTATAATATATATTTATTTTTACTTTTTATATGTTAAAATGTTTATTCTTTTCAATCACAAAAAATTCCCATTATTTAAATTACAAAGTAATATTAAAGTTCATTATAATTATTGATAATTAATAATTTCTTATAAATATAAATATTATAAAGGAATTTATAATAAGATTTAATTTATTTAAAATTTAATATTATAGTTTATATCCTTATAAAAAATTATACAAAAAATTTTAAAACTTATATATTATAATTATTGATTATAAATGCCTTGGTTTTTGGATACATTTTAATAGCTTTATTTGATAATAAATATTTTAACTTTTTTTAAGCTTTAGTTGAATTATAGTTTTCATTATATCTTTTTATTAATTAATTTAATATAAAACTTCAATATATAAAATTGAATTAGATACCTAATATTCAAATAGACTAATAATTCTTAAGTAGAAATAAAAAAGTCTTTTTCAATTTATTTTTAACTATATTAATAACTAAAAAACTAATAATTAAAATTAGTTTTTTAAATTTTGATTTTTTAATTAATCTTTTTAGATTTATAATCATATATCTAATAGTAAATAATTCATCTATATAATATTTTATTATCAAAAATTGCTTATAAATTTAAAATCAATTTAGAACGTTTATGGTTAAGTTATATTAATATTAAAATAAAAGGCTTTAGATTATCATTATACTATTTTAATATAGTTCAATAAAATAATAAATTTAAAAAAATTAATTTTTTAATCACAAAAGCTAATATATATAAATTATATATTATTCTATATATTTTTTATAAAATAAACTATTTATAATTAATGAATAATTTTAAAAATCAAAAATTAAATAATTTATTTTTTTTAAATATAAAAAAATAATTTTTAT
>JNEM01011461.1:0-11677 GCA_000697335.1 Conidiobolus incongruus B7586 | reverse complement strand
GTATAAATTTAATAGTTTCTTTTATTATTAATAACTTTTTACTATACTTTTAACAAACTTCTAACACTTAAAAAACAATTCTTTTTATTAAAGACTGAAATTTGATGTTTCACAAACCAATTAAATTTTCATGTAGAAATTTTCTTTCTTGTAAGCTGGTTTTTTAATTGCCTAAAGCAATTATAATTATATAAGTTATAATCAAAGGAATATACTAGATGTAGTAGTTTTTTCCAGTTATTTTTAATTAGAAAGTTTTTTACAGCTTTAGATTTATGTATTTTGTAATTATCATGCAAAATAATAAGTCTTCTTAAATTATATTGAGAATACTAATTAAAAATACTTTTATTTAAAAAAGCAATATATAGTTTATTATTAATTGATTTTCCTTTAGGAACTAAATAAGAATAGTATATACTATTATAATCTATTATAATAATTAATATCTGTTTATTAACAAAATATTTATTTAAAGGGATTTGTAGAAGGGGTTGATTTAGCTTAATCTAACATTTTGATTTGTGTTTTAATAAAGGATTATACATAAAGATTTAAAATTTATCAATTGTAATTATTTGCTGTAAAAGTTTAAGCTTCTAGTAATATTTTAATAGGTTTTATTTAGTAATAGCTACTCTAGTTTTTTTTAAGTTTTAGTTTAATTATAAGGTACCTATTTTATATTTTTATTTATTAATTTTAGTTTAAACTTTAAAATATATAAAATACTTATAAAACTAATATTAAAGTGCTTAGATAATTCTTTAGCTGAAATAAAAAGGTGCTTTTTAATATATTTTTTCACTCTATTTACAATTGAAAAAATAACAGTTGAAGTTAATTTTCTAGATTTTAACAGGTTTTGAATAGTTTCTCTCCTAGCCTTAAAGTAATTTACCTAGCAATAAATTGTTGATTTAGATAATACTTTATTATTAAAAACTACTTTTAAATTTTAAATAATTTTAAAGGGTTTATAGTTAAGTTTTACTGATACCAAAATAAAAAACTTTTAATGATTACTATTTAGTTTAAGCATGATTAAATTAAACAACCAATTTTAAAAAGTTAATTTTTTAACCAAAAAAACTAATATATATATTAAAAATATATAATTTCCTATTAACTTTATATATATTTATATATTAAAAATATATAATTTCCTATTAACTTTATATATATTTATTTATTTCAAACTAATAATATGTTTGAAAAATCAGAAATTAAAAAATTTCCCATTATTTCAAATTCAAGGTAATAATAGAAATTAATATTTTGAAATATGATTAATAAAATGTAATATCAAAATATATTTTATTTAATCTTTAAACCTAAAAAGAATTTTATAATCCCAATATAAATGGACAATTATTACTATAACAGAAAAATATAGTATTTGATGAATCATCTACAAAATATACAAAAACAATAAGCCTATAATATATTATACATTTTGTAAAATTCAAACATTTGTATAACCAAGATCAAATATAAAAATATTTTGAACACCACAATATATTCAGTAAATAACATTTTCATAGGCTACTTATAAACTTTTATTGTATCTTAGTATTTATATAATAATATCAAATTAAAATTTTTTAATCTTCGAAAATATATAATAGTTGATAATTCAGCATATTATCAACCATTCAAATTTCGTTTTATTTGAAACTTGAAAGTTGAATATCATTATATTTTGATAAATAATCCCATAACTAATTAAAATTTATACAAATCCAAATAAATAAGTATTCAAATTAGTTGCATAATTCAAGCATTCATCACTTAAAATTGAAAATATTTTCCCAATTATTTATAATATATTATAAATAATTATTTATTAAAATTTAGAATAATAAATATACATAATTATCATTAATGAATATTACGAATAGGAGGCTAGCACCTCATTCAAAAACCAAAGTTGCATATTATCACAACGAAGAAGTTGGGAATTTTCATTATGGAGTATTAAAAAAATTATCTTAATATTAATACGTTCAATATATTAATATGTGTTAATTAGGAAACACATCCGATGAAACCCCATCGTTTGACATTAACCAATCATCTCGTACTTGGTTACGGATTACACAAACAGATGGAAATGTATCAACCGCGACTAGCAACGGAAGAAGAGTTACTAGAATTTCACAGCGACGACTATATCAATTTTTTGAAGAGGGTCACACCGAACAATGCCGACAAATATAAGAAGGTTTTGGAAAAATTTAATTTTGGAGCTGATTGTCCTATTTTCGATGGGATGTTCGATTTTTGTAAATTGTATACCGGGGCGAGTTTGGAAGCTTCTAGAAAGCTCATTTCCGGTGGTTGCGATATTGCTATTAATTGGAGTGGTGGTTTGCATCACGCTAAAAAATTCGAAGCGAGTGGCTTTTGTTACGTTAATGATATTGTTTTGGCTATTTTGCAATTTTTAAGATATTATCCGAGAGTTTTGTATATTGATATCGATGTACATCACGGTGATGGTGTTCAAGAGGCTTTTTATCATACAGATAGAGTCATGACTGTTTCTTTTCACAAATATAATGGTGTATTTTTCCCTGGTACTGGTAATTTAGACGAAATTGGCGATAAGTTAGGAAAATATTACTCTTTAAATATTCCTCTTAAGGATGGTATTGATGATGCTTCATATGTTAATTTATTTCAATCGATTATTGGAGCCACTATGGAAAATTTCAAACCATCTGTAGTGGTGATTCAATGTGGTGCTGATAGTTTGGGTTTAGATCGTTTAGGATGTTTTAATTTAAGTATTGTTGCACACGGTCAATGTGTCAAATTTACTAAATCTTTTGGCCTTCCAACACTCGTTCTAGGGGGAGGAGGATATACAATTCGTAATGTTAGCAGATGTTGGACTTATGAAACTTCTATCATTTTAGATACAGACCTACCGAACAAGTTACCAGAGACGCCATATAAGCAATTCTTTGGACCTGACTACACACTTCACCCTAAACTGATAGGAAGGATAGAAAATGCCAATTCGCAATCATATTTAAGAAAGATTGAAATTGAAGCTTTGGAAAAGCTTCGAAGATTGAAGGGAGCACCCAGTGTACAAATGCATGAATACCCGCCTGATATCCAAGGATTTTTAGATGAGTATGAAGGTAAATCTGTAGATGAATTGGAGGACTATTTCCCAGATATCAGAATGGATAGAGGAACTTTAGCCAAGAGAGGCAAAATCAATGCCGTAGATCCGGATAATGAGTACTTTTACGATGATGATGATAACGATCAAGATGATGAAGACGATTATGATGATGAAAACGATGATGATTATAACGATGATATGGATACTGATTAAATACTATTTAGTGATAGTACTATTTATATAATTCCACAACAAATATTCATTTCATAAGCCATTCAATTACTATTTATTTTTCTGTATATTAATTCGATTACGTTTCTATTTTTAGAGTAGGCACATTTTATATTTACATCTATTTAAACCAAATAAACTTGTTTAATTAATAAATATTAATAAAGATTTGTTTTCGAGTATTTATACATTTAATTGTTTAATTTTCAAATTTGTAGGTATTTTGTCAGAATTTAATAATTCCAACATGTAAAATATTTAAATATATTTTAATACATATTTTAAAAGTTTATTATACCTTTATTTATTTTTAATAATTTTAAGTTTGAATGTAAATAATTCTGAGTTTGAATCCGGTCTTGGATGAAAATTGGTAGTTTTCAACATAATTTATAACAATAATGTATTTATAATTGGGGAAAACAGATCCAACAATTTAGATAAGATAAGATAAGATTTGATTAAAAAGGTCTTATTATGATATTAACACGATATGATTTTAAAATCGTAAAATTTCAGAATATGAATAATAGTTTAATTTATTTTAAAAAGATTAATTTTTAGCTTCTTCTTCATATGGAGCAACGATCTTCTTTTCTAATAAAAGCTTTTCCAAATCACCAGATTGGTGCATTTTCATCATAATATCACAACCTCCGATGAATTCACCCTTGATATATAATTGAGGAATAGTAGGCCATGAACTAAATAATGATCATTATAAATACTAAAATTCATAAAAAAGTTAATAATGTCACTTACGAATATTCTTTGATACCGGCCCGAATTTCTTCATCGGCTAAAACGTTGACATGATTAAAATCAGTAATACCTAAAAATTATCAAATTTAATAACCAATAAATTCAATAAGAGATTGTTTGTTATACCTTGAATATTTAAAATTTGGACAGCAGCTCTACTGAATCCACACTAAATAACAAGTTAATTAATATAATTTTTTTGTATAAAAAATTTATAATTTACTTGAGGAAAATCAGGAGTTCCTTTCATAAACAAACAAATATCTTTACTATGAATAGCCTAAAAACTCTAATTAATAAATTATGAAATATTTTAAAATTTATTAATATTACTTTTTCAATAGCTTGTTTAGTTTGATCACTTAATAATCTAAGTTGTTGAAAATTGGAGAAATTTCTCAAAAAATTTAACTACAGAATTAATTAGTCAATAATATATTGGTTAATATTTATATTATTATATTACTTTGGTAGCGAATCTCAAACTTGACATTGTATTGAATTATAAATTTTAATAACAGATATAGTTTGCTAGTAAATTTAATATGTCATAAATCTATATATTATTTTGTCATCATTAACTAATTGGGAATTTTATGGGATAAAATCTAAGGGATGAGGTAATTTCAAATTATCCAATTAAATCAATTTAAAAATTGAGTACAATTTTAATATATGATATTGAGATAACAGTCTCTTAAACTTTTTAATTTTATATTTCATACTATTAATAAATGGGAATTATTAAGGAATTAGAAAAAGAAGTTGAACAACTCGAATCAATTAGTTTGGAATGCAGTAGCGATTTACATTCTGAATTGGCAAGAGTTAGAGATTTAATTCAAGAAACTTTGGTCATTTTAAAAGCTGGTAAAATAAAAGTTAATAAATTAACACATTTTCAACTTATTAATATTATTAACTAGATGATGATACTGTTAAAACTTACGAATATGAGATAAAATTAAAAATTCAATTAATAGAGAAAGAATTAAAAAATTTAAGAGAAAATTTATTAAATAAAATTAAACCAAGTTATTTACAAGGGAATAAATTTTCGAAATATTTGGATAATGTAATATTAATTTTGATTACCATACTAATAACAATTATTTTATTAAACTTTTTTTTACTCTATTGTTAGAATTTTAATTTAAACTTGAGTGTAATCCCCTCAATCGAAAATTCTAACAATACCTCCAATAATACCAACCATAGTAACTTGTTAAATCAAATTGTCATTCAGCATCTTATTAGAAATGGGAAATTTGAACTGGCTGAGAAATTTAGTGCTGAAAGTTCAACACCCTATCCAGAGGAATTTAAGGTCCAATTCGAGGATATGTACCAGATTTTAGAGGCCATGAAACACAAGCAATTAGAACCTGCTCTGAACTGGTGTATGAACCATATGGGAGACGTTACAGTCGAAGAAGGAGAAAGTTTAGTTTTTAAAATTCATAGACTTCAATTTTGCTATTATTTATCTCAAGGTAAAAGACTCGAAGCTTTAGCTTACGCTAAAAAACGCCTGGCTGGTTTCGCTGGAAAATATTTACAAGGTATTATATATACATTCATTTATTCGATTTAATTTACTTCAAATATGAGTTATTTACTGAATATAACAATTTAGAAATTCAAAAATTAGTATGCTCCTCTTTATTCCAACCCAATTTACAAATGGATCCCAACACTCTTAGCAATTCGCCATATAGTGATCTTTACAAAGAATCAGATTGGGAAGATATTCAGTATTATTTTGTAAGATACTTCTGTAAGGTAATGGGAAGAAGTCACGAGCCACCTTTATATGTCACTGTGACTGCTGGTACTACAACACTTCCGAAAATGGTTAAGGCTATGAATATTATGTCAATGCAAAATGTTACTTTTGATGAAAAAGTTGAATTACCTGTAAGCTTCATCTTTATGAATTATCTTAATTAACTGATATTAACACTTTGTTAGATTGACCTACAGTTGACAGATGATATGAAATATCACTCAATTTTTTTATGCCCCATCAACAAGGAATGGGCAACTGAAGAAAATCCTCCCATGCTGTTACCCTGTGGCCACGCTATCTGTAAAGATAGTTTGAATATGTTGAGTAAAGGTGGAACGTAAGTCAACATTATCAAATTATATCTCTCGTTTATACTAATCTTTTCATAGTCGATTCAAATGTACTTATTGCCCTAACGAATCCTTGCCAAGTCAAGCACAAATCCTCTACTTTTAGCTGATTTTCTAATTGATCATAGCCTTCGCTTTTGTTTCATTGAATTTAATATACGATCAACGTTTTAGCCTCTTTTTTTAATACTGATTTCTATCAGCTCAATAGCATTTACCTAAATTGTGTTAACTATATGGATCACTGTTTTGTTAATTTTCTGTATTTCTGAACGTTTTTCTGGTAATATTAACTATACATCCTCTCTTACACCCTATATAATTTCGACCTATATTAGGTTAGCAAGCTCTTCTTTTTATTAAATTTCTCTTTCATCTAATAAATTTTCAATCAAAATATCATAGTCTAATATAGGTTATTGATTAATAATAGAGTTTAATTATTAAACTATATATTCAAATTATATATTAAAGATATTAAATTATTTGTATCGAATTTCAAACAATATCTAATTTACTATAACAATGATATATATATATATTTGAAAAAAATTAAAATTCAAGTTTTTGGTATTAATTCATTTTAACTTGTATTTATCATATTTTTCAAAATCTAAATTCTTATTAAAAATAATTTTTATTTGAATTTATTATAATATAAAGAATAGATATATTAAATATAAACATTTATAACATAAGATATTATATTTCGTAATGAATCGAATAAAAATTGTAATCAAAGTGATTAAACATTATATGAATCAAAGATATTCGAAATATGAAAGATTTTCAATAAGATGTTAACAAAAATTAAGACAATAGTAAGAAAAAAGATTCCTATCAATATCTGCACCTACAGAATTCGAACCCGTGCTTCCAAAGGGAAACACCTTAGTAGGGCGCCACGTTAATCACTCCATCAAAGTGTTTTCTAATTAAAATCAATTTCAATATTTTCAAATATTAATTTATTATTCTTATTTACATTTTGAGAAATCTATATAATTTTAAAAAAAATTTATAAAAATTTCCAAATACTTTTATAAATCATTATTTTTCCTATTTACCCTCCTTTTTTTAATATTATTCTATATTTTTATTAATTTACTTTCACTTATAAAAATAAAAATTTTTTACTTAATTAAATTTAAAACTTTTTAATCATTTCTTTTAATATTAAATCTTTACTTAAATAATTAAGTAATTTTAATTTTATTCATTTTATTAATTATTTATTCAAAAACCTGAATTCTGAAATTTAATTTATGTTAGCTTGATTACATCTTTTGTTATTGATGCTCTGATAATATATACTATTAAATATTAAGTTTATTATCAATATATATATTAATGAAGTTAATATCATTCAATTTCCAATTTTTAGTTATAAAAATTTAAATAAAATATTTATCAAGCATCTTTTAATATTGTCAATAACTAATTATTTATACATTGTATTTTTAAGCATTATTTTAATCTTAAGTTTTGTAATCATTTTAAACCAAAGGGTAAAATTTTTTTAATATCAAACCCAAAGATACTGATTTTTTAATATAATTAAAAAGTGAAAATCAAGTAACAATTTGAGCGTATTGTTATATTCAATAATATATACCTTATTAAATTGATTAGTCTATCAAAAATCGAGAGAATCATTATTTAGCATTGTTGAATCATTATATAATTCGATAACAAAACAATCAGATTGACTAAGAGATTGGTCAATAGTTCATATTACATATCATTGGAAATTTTATTATATTAGTAAACTCTCTCTAGTTATGATTTGGATTTTATGATGATGTCATTATTTCAAAATGATAAGATTGAAATTGGTATTCATTTATATTGTAATTCAAGTCCTAGTGAAAAATTCTGAATTCACATATAGTTAAGACAAATTATTAATACTCAATATAGCTTTTACTCTAAGACCCAAAATAGATATCCATGAGAATCTATCTCCGATCTTGGTAACATATGGTACTCTCAGTCTTGTATAGGTCTAAATTTTTATAAAAGGAAAAACGATATGTAAATTTGAGTTAGGGTATTAGGGAGAAGTTTATAGTTTAAATATATTTCAAATAATAAAGGTATTTAATAGATGTTACTTTTTTAACATCATCTCAACAATGGTATCAAATTTTTGAATAAAAGAATATCGTTAAAATTTTATAGTGATATAAATGAAGCTTAAAACTAATATAAATAATTTACTAATTTGATGGGTATTGAAATAATTATTTTACAATAAATAATAAATCAGTGTAAAATCTTGTTTTTGTTTTAAACATGCAAATTTTGTGAATTAATTTCGCAAGTAACTTGTAAATCTTCAAGCACTTATAATTGATTTGTTTAATCGCTAAAAAACAAAATGATAAATTAAGAATCGCATTATTTAAAGTTGAACCAAGTTCATTTATTTTCACTTAATAAGTTACCTGATAAATTTTAGAATTATATTATAATATTGATATAGCCAAATATGATTTTTTATCAGTTCAATATATCCAATTCAAGTGATTTTTGATAATATTTAATTCGATTAACAGAATTAAATGAATATATTCAACTTTAAACATTTGTTAGAAAAATATTCGGTCAATGTTAATTAAATGAAGATCATAATGAATATATAACATTGAAGTCGTTCATCTATTTTAGATAAACAGGTTAATATATATAAGCTATTTTTATCAAATGGAATTTCAAAATAGTTTATATTAAGTCTTAAAATTGATAATAATATCTATTGAAAAAGGAAGAAGTTGACAATTTATATAAAATTTAATACTATAGCTAATAAAATGAATATTTGATATTTGGAAAAATAATTAAATTACTTTTGAAATTTACCATAGTATTTCATTTAATAGTATAGTTTGATAATTGATAAGATATTAAAGCATATTTCATAGTTGAAATTAAAAAAAGACTAAATAAGAGGGTAAAATAAATTTTGAGAGTAAAACACTAATACATTTTTATTCATTTTGAATTAATTTTAAACCAGATTGAATTATAGCATTTAAATCATTTATCTGATCCTTTTGTTTAGAAATAAAAGTAAATATCAAATTTAGTTTTGACAATACTAGAGATTTATCAGCACTTTGCAAATATTTCACCATGCATAAATATCTAAAACTTATCATGTACAAATAGTAATGATACACTTCGTAATTGCCATTTTTTAATATAAGGTCCAAAAATTCATTACACAATTCTAAATTCTTATTTAACCAATTGGGATTGATGGAAGTTTGATTGATTCTCCAATGTTCAAAAATAACCAGGGATAGTTGGTAATAAGACATTGTTACCTTTTCTTTAATACTATCAATCCTTTGATGATAATTTCCAAACTGGATTTTGAGTTGTTCTAATGTATTTAATAAGTTTATATAACTATTGTGTAATAAATAATATCGGGTTATAAATAATTCTTCAATTTTGTCACTTTTCATCCTTTCTGTTGATGGGAATGTACTCTGGTGAAGGGTTTCGTCTTGAAATTGATTCAGCAAAGCTGTAATTATGGAAAATAACTGAACTTCCTCTCTATCTAATTGTCCAAAATAATTGAATTTTTCTGGGAGAGTATGGAACGAATCGTTATATAATTTCTGATCCAACGTAGGTAATTCTGCTACATAGTTAGGGTGAACATTTAGATAACCACTAGCAATTTGATTTAAGAAGGCCACTTTGCGAAATATGACCTTCCTATTATAATAAATTGAATTTTCGAATCGTTTTGTATCAATATGTATCCCCAAACAGTAACACATCCTAGTTAAATGAGCGAGATAGACTCGTCCTAGGGAGTATTTACCCTGAAAATAAAATGTATTAAAATAAATACACAACGCTTGAACATTCGACAAACTTGGTTTTAGAATGATCCGTTTTAAATTGGTCGTCGCTAAGCCATCCATATATTTTGTTAATTGACAAGTTTTTCCCTTCCAATATTGATAGCCACGATAGTAAATAGCCGTAAGCAAAGAATGGGAAATGGTATTTGGGTTGAAGTATTTCAAATTGAATAGTGTTACATAGGGATGAAAATTAACCATATAAAGACGAATTAAATCTTCCCAAAAAGCACGTTGATGTAAAATTTCCAAGCCTTCTTCAAATTTTATCATCGGATTGGTACCCGATGACGATGAAGGTTCAGAAGTAGAAGCAGGTTTACTCGAATCATTCGATATCAACGTTTGAATTTGAGGTGTTCTTGAAAAATCCAAATTTAGTGCCAATATAAACTTGGAGAAGGAGAACTGATTAGAATAAATGACATACGAGGTCAAATGCTCCATAGATGGGAATCGATTGAATAAAGATCTAGAGTATAAATTCACTTTATGAAGATTGCCACAATATATAAAATTAATCTTTGTCCTCTTCGGTAAAACTATTTTCTCTAAAATATAGATTAAATAATATATTCAATTAAATTATATGGTTTTGATTACCTCTAGAATGAGTAATTTTGTTTTCATCATTTTGAAATTTATACGAAAAGAATTTAGCTCCTTTGGTATTAAGAGTACAATGCTTGCAATAAGGATTCTTAGTTTTATTCAATTTACAATGGCACTTATTGCAAGAGCTATACTCCATTAATTTCGATCCTTTACTCATCATCTTCAACAAACTAAATTGATCCAATTATCTTATATATTTATATACCATTTTTTGAACTTCTAACCAGTTCTTCGAAACAATGCCTGTTCATTCTAGAGATCAGATTGTAATTTAAGTTTTACTAAATTAGGTGAATAACAAACACATGTTGAATAGATTCTAATAAGAAAAAAATAATTAAAAGAAAAAAAATTAAAAATAATATTAAACTAAACAGAATTATAGCGATAAATTTTAAATTTTAACCAATAATAATAATAATAATAAAAATAATTAAAATAATTAAAATAAAAGAAAAAAGAATTAAAATTTTTATACTAATAAATTCTGATCAATTAATCAATCTACTCCTATTATTATTTCATTAAACCTGTAATCTTTCGATAAATCAACATACAGTGTTACTAAAAGTTAATAGAGAAATAAGCGAATATTAAAAAAATTATTAAAATTATTAAAATTATCTAATAAATTATTTAACTTATCAATATATTATTATATTTTTATGTTATTATTATTATTACTATTATTAATTAAATATTAACAAAAAATTATAATATGTAATTCTCATTTACAATTTATGCGAATTTTTATTAAATTATTTAGTTTTTTACCTCAATATTATATAAATATATATATATATATATATATATATTAATTAAAATTAATCAAAAATTTGAATTCTATTTAATATAATTATATTTATATTGAATTTTTAAATACAATTTTATTAAATTATTAATAAAA
>JNEM01011458.1:0-15402 GCA_000697335.1 Conidiobolus incongruus B7586 | reverse complement strand
ATTTTAAAAATTTATAATTAAGTTTTATTAATATTAAAATAAAAAACTTTTGATGATTATGGTTTTATATAATATAACTAAATTAAAAAGTAAATTTTCAAATGTTAATTTTTTAATAAAATAAATATTATATTTAAAAAATAAAAATTTGAAAAATTACCTATCATTTTAAATCTAAAATATTAATTAATAAAATATATGAATAAATTTCTAAAACTAATCTATTAAGTTCTAAATAATATTGATATAATATACAATTATTAATAATATAAAGCTCATTTAACTTAATTATTAATTTTTCTTATATTTTTTATTCCAGATATATTTATTTAGATATTGATAATTCAAATATTAAATTATAATTATAAAAATTGAAAATTATAAATATATTTAAAGTTTGTTAAAAATTAAGAGTATCAATATATTTATTTTGAAAAAGATCATATGTCATATTGATAAAAAAATTTAGATTTCAAGTTATAGGAAACTAAGATAATAATTTTGTAAAAAGAATTTATAATCTAAATCAATCTTGTTGAAAATTTGGACAAAATATTGTGATTATTAAGAAAACTAATATATATTCATAGTGAACTTTTTGCACTATGAACTAGTTCAGACATTGATTACCAATCTTTTTATTATAAAGGTTTACAAGGTTTTATTTAAATTTTAAAATGAAATAATATGAACTAAATTAAAAATCGCATATTAATAATAACATAATAGTTAACTAGATATAATTGGACCAGATCTAGAATTGAATTTCCAATTTAAAAATAATCCCATAAAATAGAAAAGGTAATTTTCAAATAATCGGATCAATAAATCAATTTTATTATATAACACATCATTATTGTAATCATCAAATACTAAAAAGTATTTCAATTAATTACAAATTAAATATTAAAAAATGGTCTCTTACTATAATATCGCCGGTGCTAAGATTGGTTCTCACTACGTAAGTTATAGTTCCAAATTAACTCTCTCTATGGTGATTTGATTATCACTCTCTAGAAGAGTTAGCTTATCATACCAATTTCATAATATTTGAAGAGTTACTCACATTCTTCTTTAAGTTGGCTTTAGGAACTTTAGGTCTCTTCGGAGGAGGTATTTACGCTGCCACTCGCGGTCCCAAGGCTCCCGCCACTCCCGCTACCCCCGTGATTCCCGCCTCATCCGCCGATGAAGAAAAATTCATCCAAGAATTTTTAAAGGCTGCTGAATCCGATTCTAAGAACTAGGTTAAGCTCTACTATTGCCTCTATCTTCAACAATCAATTCCAACAATTAAAACAAGTTACTATTTTGTTTAGTTGATTAGTTTCTTATATTTATCATTGTTCAAGTTTTTAGGTTAGTTAAATTGTATTGATGAACTTAAATGATCACATTGATACTTGATTGAATCTATATAATTTACGTCACCAATATATTACTGAGCATTTAATATATATTTGATATATCACATAATAATACAATTTCTAAAACGTATAATTTTTCCCCTAATTTTCATCTAGTGATCATCCCGACATCTAATTCTCAATATGATTCTAAATTCAGTAGATAAATATTAAATTTTTAAATTTTTGCTTAAAAAACCTACTTACTCCATTAAAATTAACTATATTGTTGGACATTAATGAGATTATTATTATTATTATTATTATTTTATTAATATTTCAACTTAAAAATATTTATATTAGTATGAATTATTTTTATAATTTTAAATAATTTAATTAAATTATCAAAATTTATTAATTTATATTACATGATTCATTATATTAATTTATATATATAAGTATTAATATTGATATTACTTATATTAATTACTTAAAGTTTAGAAATTATCAATATAATTTGTTTTAGTAATCACATAATATACTTGTATCTTTACATTTGATTTTTTTTTCCATTAAATTATTAAATTAAATGAGTTAATATAAATTCATTTCTATATTATTAATTAATCATTTTTTATGAATTAAATATTATTACATATTAACATTATAATTTGTGTCTAATAATTTATTATTTAAATATTAAATAAAATTCATTTTTCAAAATACAAATTATTAAAAAAGTTCCTGAAACGTTGCAAGTTGAAATGTGTCAGTAAATTGAATTTTATATTAATTAAATTTATTCAAATTTTATCACGATTCTGAAAAATATATAAAATACAACAATAATTAATATGATTTTAGCTAATGACCAATATCTTTTCCTTTCTAACAAAAATAGCCTTCCCCGGTTTCGTTGAAAAGTATCGTTTTCCTTTGAGTAAGCCGTCACCATTACCCTGACCGATGAAGAGTTCTAATCCGACCCAGTCGCCATCAGTGAAGTGTAATTTGCCAAGATATCGAATAATACCATATCGGAAGGGATCTAATAGATACACGCGCTGGTTCCTGCGAAGTGGATGGCGAGGAGGTACCAACTGATCAATAGGGACGGTGGGAGTCTCTGGAATAATTATCTTACGTCCGTTCTTGTTCAAATTCAATTCGTCTTCCTTGATTCCAAGCTGATCGAATAGTTGTTCTTTCGCAGCTGGCGACAACATTTTGAAACCGCCCAATCTATGAATTTGGAAGGAATGATTGCGGATGTATCTAACTATAAGATTGAGTTTGTCGTCGATCATAGATTGATTAATGTGTAGAGATTGCAGATGGTTGGCGAATTTGTAAATGATAATGACTTTGTCTTCTTTGAGATGGTCAATGATAAAGTTTAGGATTTCTTCCAAGAAGTCTAGATTCCAATGTGTGAGTGTTTGATCCGAAAAGAGTTGTTTACTGATATCAGAATTGGAGTGGGATTCGATAATAAGATCGTATATTATTTGCAAACTGTGGTTGTAAATTGGTGTAAGTTTGCTAATGAGAGACTGGACCCAAGACGCATAAAGACCTCTGTTCTGAGCCTTTTGAATCATAAAAAACAGTTGAAGTGATTGCTCTAAAATATAAATATCTGACGTGACTAATGTATTGTCCAGTTCTTTAAACATCAAATCTAAAATGGATCGATTCAACTCTACAAACTCTCTACAAATCATTAGATCTCTATTTCTCAAAAAATAGTTAATTGAAGACATTAACAATTCTCGAATCCCATGCTTGAAAGCGAATTTAATCAATAAAAACACATTAGTTTGGCAGCGTTTACATTTACACTTCCATCTATTGTGAAACAAACCAGGCATTGCAAAACTCTCCAAATAATTCGTGATTTCGTCAATTT
This sequence comes from Conidiobolus incongruus B7586, assembly GCA_000697335.1. NCBI lineage: Eukaryota > Fungi > Entomophthoromycota > Entomophthoromycetes > Entomophthorales > Conidiobolaceae > Conidiobolus > Conidiobolus incongruus. The sequence goes on along the minus strand of JNEM01011458.1, from coordinate 12,147 downwards.
GCCAATAGTTAAAACTCTTCCAAAGTTTAATTAAATCAATCAATGAATAATCCTTCAGGGACTCTAGCTCCGAACTATAGATATATTTTAATATGATATTTAAAGTATCTTCAGTGAATATCGTTATATCCAAATCCAAAAATGTGGAAGTATACTCCAAGAATTCAGGCTTAAAACAATGTTTGAAATATTCCACCCTACACCATAGGATACACTTGTGGACCCTAAAGCTTTTTACTAACTTTTTGGAATCATACAAATTTAATTCAAAGTCACTCCAATATTCGGTTTCCAACAAATTCAATAAACTTAGGTGGGGCTCTTTCAATACTACGGTTGTATTATTGAATTTTAAATGTTTATGAAACGCTACTGTGTCGTTCAAATAAATATATTGCATTAAAGTTTCTATTGAAACTGACAATTCCCCAGCTTGTAACTTGGATAAATTTTCGAATATTTCATCCTCATTAGAATATAGATATTTTAGTCTGGTAAAAATAATAGCTAATAATTTATTAGTTAAATCCTAGTTAAAAGTATTAAATACTAATACCTTTATGATAATTTGAATTATTTATTTGAAAATCTGTAAATTCATTACTAAATAATAATTTTGCAATATCTTGATTAAATTTTTGATTAAATATCATTTAATAAATATAAAAATAAAATAATAAAAATCTATAAAAAAATTAATTAAGAAAGAAATGATTTATAGTGAATTGTAGTGTGCCATTTTAAATATTGAGGTTAACAGTCCCTGTTCAATTACAAATTTGGTGTTTTACTTATACACTAATTATCTTGGATTTGTAATGAACGATTTTTAATTTTATTATGGTTTGATTATTTTTCAAGATTTTTGATTGGTTAAGTTTGTTAAAATAAGTTGATCTACCATTTTGATACAATGTTCAAAATTTTGATATTTTGAACAATTACCACTGGAAAATAATTCGATTTTTATAGACGATCTAACAATCGTATACCAGGTGGTTGTATAATTGTTATTTCTCTTTCACGGAGTCATATCATTTTTGAATTTGGATTATTTAAATTTAAGATAATTAATTATATTAAATGAATATTGAGATATAGAAAGAACACCTCTATAATTGCCTAAAATAAATTTTATTTACTAAAAGTTATCAATAATTTATCAGAATAATTATATTTTTGAGCTTTCGATAGAATATTTATTGAAGCAATATCAATATAATAAATCCCAATAAATTCTATTCTGAATAAATTTTAAAATTATTATATCAATTGAATAGGTTTTCTATGCATTAATGAGTTTGTGAATGAATAAACACACTAAAATGGACAATTTGATAAAATAACAAACTAAAATAGATATAATATTTGGATATTCAATCAATTATGATTCATGGATTGGATAATAATTAAAAATCGATTAGTTTAAAATTAACAAAATATATGTATAATGAAATGGTAAAGTTTAAAGATCATCATAAATAAACTAATAATGTTTATTGAAGAATTATCCAAGTATTTAGATCACTTTCTTTTCATTGTTTAATCAATTAATATATGAAATCAACATTATCAATAATATTAGATAATGAATATATATCCATTGTGATTTGTGAGCCAACTGGATCAAGAATTTCCTTCAAATGATTGAGATTTATTATTGTCGAACTGTATTATATTAAATATTGATATAGCTTGATTAGTTCTATTTCATTCAATAATTATATTGTTCATTAAAATTATTCCAATTACTTAGATGACTACTGATTCTAAAATAGTCCAATACGATTTCAGACTCCAATAATTTACTCTTTTTGGTAATACCTGATAGCACCAATAAAGTACCTATTCTTACCTCGATATGAAATGCAATGTCATTTTATAATCTAAGATCAATACATCGTTATCAATTATATAGTTACTATTATGAATTATTAATTACCTATCACTTATCATGCAAGTCCTACTCAAATCCAAACTATAAAGCCCCTTAATACTTTTCAAAACACTCAAATTCGGCTTACCCACTACGGTGGGAATATGTTTTGTTGAATTAATCAATGGAGCATCGATGGATCCTGTCGCTCGAAAGATCAATCCTCTGTGGTAGTATATAATCACGTCACTCGTTGCAATAAATGGAACTTAAAGTTGTTTGAGTAGAAATTGGTAGGTATGAGTGTATTTGGGATAGTAGATATAGTAACCGAGTCCAATTAAGACAGCTCCTGCCAATTTAGATATTAGCATATAGTTTTAGAGATATAATGCATTGATTTGCATGCAGATTGGGTCCCAATTGAGCTAAAGCTTCGTCATCAACGGGATGATCATATTAATCTAAGCTAATATGGCATTCAGTTTTCGATTACAATATATTTACTTTCAAAGAATAATACTTAATCTTCAAATCATTTAACTCTTTTGATCTCATTTATCTCAATGCCAAACACCCTCTTATCATTATCCATTTTCAAAATATTCTTCAAATAAACAGTTGCCAAAGAACTAGAACTAAAAAAGCCTTTCTAAAAACTGAATAAATGTCGCGACTAATCATCATTTAATATTAATTTGTTAATATTGAAAATATCATTAAAACTTTTTAAAAATGTAGCTCGAGATTTGGTTGAGTTATTAGCTAGGAAAAGACAACTTTTATTCACTATTGAAATTAACTAATTATTAATAATAGTATTGATATATATTATACTTACTCGGTATTTTGTACCAATTTATAGTTTCACTAACTTATTGCCTTGCTAAATAACATCAAATCACTAATTTTTATATCAACTATTTTATATCTGGGTTATTTAATACCCTCACAGTCGAATTATAAAGTATCATATTGATTTAAAAATTGTTTAGTTCAAATATTTATTGTATAATTGTTGAGATTGATATATTATTTTAATATTAAATATGATAAATTTATTTGAAATTTTATTAATTTTTTTTAGAGTTTATAATTCAAAAAACTTCAGGATTTGTTTAGTTCAAATAGCAAGTTTTCAAGCAATATAGGACTTTTGGATTTGAATATTGATTTGAATCTTTAATATATTTAAGATTATAGATTTTTATATATATTTAATATAATAAATGAATTCAAAATTTGAATTATGTTTTATTTTTTTATAATTATTAAAATATTTTAATTTTGAACTTTTTAAAGAATTATTCAATTCAATTATAATTTATTAATTTCAAAAAATTTATTATTATATTATTAGTTAAACAATATCTAAATATTTAAATGGGCAACGGATTCGATAACGTATTCGGGTACGATTTCAGATTCTAATAATTCGGATTCTTTAGTAACTCCTAGAAGAAAAATTAATGAAGATAAATTACAGCAATATATTGGGATTACCAGTCATGACCAGTAGAGTACCGAGCCCTCCGTTGATGCCAAATTGAATGTCGGTATTCAATCTAATAGCAATTAATAATTTAAATTTATCATTTATATGAACGGTAAATTACCTATCGCCAACCATGCAAGTCCTACTCAAATCCAAATCATAGAGCTCCTTAATACTTTCCAAAGCACTCAAATTCGGCTTGCCCACTACGGTGGGAGTACGTTTTGTAGAATTAATCAATGGAGCAATGATGGATCCAGTTCCTGGATACAGAGTGCCATTCAAAGGGTATGTGGAGTCGTCATTCGTAGCAATGAAATGAATTTGGGGTTCTTGAGTCAAGAGCTGATAACCTTGAGCGTATTTAGCGAAATTTATATTACGGTCCATTCCAATAACAAGAGCACCCACCTATATAGAATATTAATAATTGTTTAAGAAATATAATATATATTATGATTACGTCTTGGTTAGGTCCCAACTTTGCCAAAGCTTCATCGTCAACAGGATGATCGTCCTAAAAACATATTTATATTATTTTGAATCCTAAACTAACTATTGATACTTACAGGTAACGAATAGTGATCAACTCCCAACAAATTCAACTCCTCCTTAATCCCGTCCATACCAATGACGAATACCTTCTTATCCTTGGGCAAATTCAGTACATTCTTCAAATATACAGCTGTCAAATAACTGGAACTGAATAATTCGTCCTACCTCAAAATTAATAATTATAATAATAAGGTATAATGTTTTAAAAATATTACTTTGGTGATATGGATACCCATTCCTAAAAATTTTTTTAGGTAGGTGTCTCTCGACTTGGTGGAGTTGTTGGTAACGAAGAGACAGCGCTTGTTCACTGATCAAAATTAATAATAATAAATATTATGATATATATATATATATATATTATTACTTGTCTCTTTTAACCAGTTAATAGTTTCGGGTACTCGGTTAATAGGTTTGACACCGTGCCAAATTACACCTAATAGATATTAATTTGAATTCTTATTTAAAATTTAATGTAATTACCATCACAATCGAATAAAAAAGTATCGAACTTATTTAAAAATTGTTGAATAACTTCTTTATTTTTAGTTAATTTTTGAGTAATTTTTGTCATATTATTTTTTTTATAAAAAATAATTATTAAATTATTATCTTTAATATTTTATTTAAGAGACAATTAAATTAAAAATGTTGATTATATAAATAAATATTTATTATTAATCTTAATTAAATCTGTGTGACTTTAGTAGTGTTAAATTAATTTACCATAAATAAGAAATTTAATTGTTGAGTAAATTCATCCCATAATAAATTTGTATTTTTTAAATTTTATAAATAATTGTCAAAAACTAAAAAAAATTATTCAACGAATAATATTTAACAATAAATAATATTCATAAAATATGAGAAGACGTGATAGAGATAATAAATCTGCAACTAGTAAAAAATCCGCAGAAATTCAGGATGAGCGCTTCAGTAAAGCTCAGCACGATCCTAGGTTTTTGAGGCCAAAGAAAAATGATAATAAAGTCAAAATTGATAGTCGTTTTGCTGCGATGTTGAAAAAAGATAAGGACTTTGACGATCGCGCCAAAGTCGACCAGTACGGTAGAAAGGTCAAGTCCACTATGAAGGAAGATTTGAGTAGGTTTTACGAGTTGGAGGATGATGAAGAGGAAGAAAGTAACGAAGAGGAAGAGAGTAGCGAAGAGGAAGAAGATGAAGATGAAAATGAAAATGACGAAGCTAAGAGAAAAGCTGACATATTAGCAAGATCTCGAGGTGAGATTTTGGAAGAGAGTTCCAGTGAAGAAGAAGATGAAGAAGGCTTCGATCTGGAAATGATTAACGATGGAGACGAAACTACCGACGACGAGTACGAAGAGCCCGCAGAAGTTCCTTCTTTAGCTGTTGCTGAAGATATTCCCTACGGAGACGAAACTCGTAGATTCGCTTGCGTGAATATGGATTGGGATAATATCAAGAGTAAGGATTTGTATAAAGCCTTCAACAGTGTTAAGCCAGCTGGTGGTAGTATTATTTCTGTTGCCATTTATCCCTCCGAATTTGGTAAAGAATGTATGGAGAAAGAGAATCAGCAGGGTCCCCCTAAAGAAATTTTCCAATCTGCTAAATCCAAAAATAATGACGACGACAATAATGATGATGATGATGACGATAACGAAGAAGGTCTCAAGCATGAAGTTGGTGATGGCGAAGAAGAATTCGATCAGGAAGCACTTCGCATTTACCAGCTTAACAAGCTTAAGTACTATTTCGCAGTAGTCGAATGTGACAGTATCAAGACTGCTAAACACATTTACGACGAAGTTGATACTAAAGAGCTCGAAAGTACTGCCAATTTCTTCGATCTTCGTTTCATTCCCGACGATATGGAGTTCACTGACCCCCCTCGTGATATTACTACCAGTGACCCAACCAATTACAAGCCCGTCGATTTTATCACTGATGTATTAACTAGATCCAAAGTGAAACTCACATGGGAGGATGACGATCCTGATAGAGTCAAATTAACCAGACGCAAATTCACTCAAGAAGAAATCGACCAACAAGATTTTTCAGCATTGTTGGGTTCCGACTCCGAAGAGGAAGAGAAAGAAGAATTGAGACAAAAGTACAGGGCTCTTCTCGATTTTGCCAAATCGCAAAAGGAAGATGAGGAAGAGTCTGAAGAAGAGATGGAAATTACTTTCACTCCCGGTTTGTCCAAGTCAAAAGCTGAAGAATCTGACTCCGAATCTGAAGAAGATGAGGATGAGGAAGAAGATGAACAAATTAGCAATCTCCCAGTGAAGGAAGATCCCAAACCCGAAAAGCCCGCCAATGAAACCACCATCGAAGCCTACATGCGCAAGCAACGCGAAAAACGCATGGCTAAGGCCCAAGCCAAACAAGCTAAAATCGAAGCCAAGAAAGCCGCTGAACCCGTGAAGACCAAAGCCGAACTCAAGGCTGAAGAACGCCAACGTAAGGCCGAACTTGAACTACTATTAGCTGACGAAGACGGTGAAGCAAAACGCGAGCACTTCGACCTCAAGGAGGTGATGAAGGCTGAAAAGAAGAGCAAGAAGAAGAAGAAGCATCAGCAAGAGCTCACCGAGACGCAAGATAGTTTCCAAATCGACACTCAAGATCCCCGTTTCGCAGCCATTCATGAGAGTCATATGTTTGCTATCGACCCTACTAACCCCAACTTCAAGAAGACTAAAGCTATGGAGGCTCTTATGAAGGAGAGAAGGAATAGATCCATGAATCAACAGAATGCTAACGATGAGGTAATTGTCAATAATATTACTATAATCATAATTGTATTAATGTATATAATTAGTCTAAATCCAGAGATAATGCATCTACTACCAATGACAAGAAATCTGAATTGGCCAATTTAGTGAATATGGTAATTATAACAGTCAATATACAATGATTGCAGTGTATTAATTATAATTTAGGTCAAACGCAAAACTGAAGTCTTCAATTCCAAACAAGAATTATCCAAGAAACCCAAACATAAATAATTTTGAGTTTATAGATCCTTGAAATAGAATTTAAACTTTTTAATAGATATTATACATATTAATTTTTTCATATCAATCAATTTAACATTTCAGTATAGAATCAAAAATAAAATTATCATTTTTAAACAAATATTCTTATAATTTGGTATTTAATAGAAGTAATTCCTGTTTTTCAATTCAATAACGTGGATTCAGTAACCATTTGATAATTTTTACTAAATAGAGTTTTTAATTTAATAATGATCTATAAGTAATAATAATGATTGATTAATCCAAGATGGATAAGAGCTATGGCATCTTTGTTTATTTAACTAGTAATCCTCCATTTTTGTTTTTGAATGGATTCATTAATTTTCCTAAGGATTATAATGAAATAAATCTTGTAAGATGAGATTTTTATTTAATATAAGCTGAATGATGAGAGGATGAAGTAATTGATCAATTTCAAAATTTTTATTAGCATTTAGTTTGTTTTATTAAAATAATTTTGTTTGATTTTAATAAACTTTTCATTTTGATAAATAACTTTATTAACAATTGATTGATCATATCTTCACTAATTTTAATTCAATTGATCTGTGGAAGGCTTTGACATCTAAATCAAGTCACAGTATTATTAAAATACTTAGACTCATCAGAACACAAGAATTTACAAAATCTGAGAGTTAATCCATCAAATCCTCAGGACAAACCCTATTAAATTCATAATATTATTCCAATAGTTACCAAATACTACCAAGTATTAGATAAACTTCTAAAGGTAATTTAATAAATCAATTGTTATGAAGGTTAATACACTTTAAAGGCAATAAATTTTAATCAAAAGGTAATTAATAAATAGTTAAATTATTATGAATGGATATTATTATATAAATCCATTAATTATTCATTTAACTAAAATAATAATAAAAATAAATTATAATTTAAAAATAATAAAATTTAATTAACATTATTACTTTAATATTTAATTTTATGAACATTTACCCCCATATTTTGAAATTTTTTAATAAATAATATTAATAAAAATTATTCTTTTCATATTTATAAATTTTTACTTCTTAATTGATAAATTTATAAATTAATTAAAAATGGAAATTTATGTAAAAATAAGACATAAACGCATATTGTATAATTAATTAATAATGCAATAAATTAGATATTATTACCAAGTTTAAGGGAAAAAAGATGCTGAAAGTAACAAAAATTTAGGTAAAGTTAGTTCAATTATTTATTCAATTAATGATTATATGATTTTTTTTTGAGTGATATGAAAATATACACAGAAAAGAGAAGACTAATTAAAAAGATTGGTAAAAATACAAAATGAGGAAAAATATCCCAAAATGAGAACAAATAATTAAAATGAGGGGTGATCAGGTCGGAATACTGGCCATCTAGCGATTTCTTTGAAGGTATGGGGCTGATCCAACTGCATACTCTGGTAGGTCTGCTCATGAAATACAACATCCCATCCGAGTGTTTCGTTTTCGAATTCGCTCAAATCAATGGTGTCTTTGGCGAGTGCTAGTAAAGTTTCTAGCTGGTCCAAAGTTAATTTGGAGACTGAGGGAACGTGCTTAGCATTATAAGCTAGACTAATATGTTGCATGGGTTTGCTGCGAATGAGAGTGATATGACTGAGGTCAGTTTGTAAATCGGAAATCATATTGTGGAAGAAGTCGTCCACTTGAATACCGAGGTTGATTTTGAGTTGTTCAGGTACAATTTTGATGGATGTAAAAGTTGGTGCGATTTTGTTGGTGGTGTTGCTTAACCAGTTGTCAAGTTTGCGCTGGATATAGCCGATAGCTGAAGTGATCGGACAAGCTGCCGAATCTTCAATCGTTATAAAACCGGTCATTGAACAGTGGGGATGATACAAATTGGCTTCGTTGGGTCCTAACAATTGTTTAGATAAGCGGTAATATTCTTGAATAGATTGGAATAATTTGGATTTGCGACATGGTTCAAGATATACTATAAATCTTCTGGGCTGAGACTTTTTGGGAAGGGGTAAGAGTGGCAAATATAAGCTATTAAATAAAAGTGAAGGGGTTGGAGGTGGTTGAGAGGGTAAGGCAAGTGCGAAATTAAAACTACGAAGAGGTGGTGATAAAGGCTCCATTAATTCGGAAGTGTTAGTATCGTCTGAAGAAACAGAGTTACAGTACTTGGGAACAGGAAGTAAAAGATCGTCATGAGCCTGTAAATGGTCATTGGCAATAGCTGCTGTGTCAATTAAGCTGGACATTATAAATTATTATTATACTTAAAAAACAAATTAATGTCAATGAATTTAGAGTGATAATCGCACTATTTATAGTCAATTAAAATGCTATTGAAATTAATTAATTAAATGAAATTAACAATAAAATTCACACAAGTTGAGTAATTAAATGAGACAATAATGTCAATATCTTTGTGCAATTGTTTCACTCGATTTCCAAGTTAAAAATATATTACCAAGAGTTATATAAAAATCTAATTAAATAAATAGTAATCACTTCAGGAGAGATACTACTTTTCTTTAAATTAATACTACAAAAGGGCGCGTATTAAAACGATGAATTTATAATCCTCAAAAGTACAAATTATTTAAATACAAAAGTCATTCAATTGATCTATTTATACAAAAATCAACCGTGGAAAATCACGGAACAAATTGATAAAATTTGAGACCTGATTTGGTTTTGACAATGGGGTCATAATTGACGATTTCAGAGAGTTCAATAGGGTAATTTTGTTTTGTTGACGTATTGATGATGATATAAAGGGAAAGGATACCTATTTATTTGCTATCAAAATTCAGAAGACATCATTAAACGTCATGAAAAGTTTAATTTATTAAAATTATCCAATAGGAAATGATAAAAATATAGAATGATTATTTCCTGTATTTATCCATATTAGTGAATAATCAATTACGATTGGATGAAATCATAAAAGAACATTATTCGAGCCAACGAAAAATGAACCAAGCTATTTGGATCTACAAGGATAGGCATTAATGGAGAGATTCCATAATTTTACAAAACATAATCAAAATAAACTTGATAAAATGGTTTGAATATTTCCTCATCTTTTGGTCATAACTTACCAACCACTAACCTAATAATGTTAACTGCTCATAGTTATATTACACTTAGTCTAGTTAATTCACTAATCTAAAACTACTACACATTTGAGAATCAACTTATTTCAATAATAACACCATTTTAATTCAATATTTAATTAACCCTCACAGCTCGAAACTTCTCATACTTTTGATACTCTGGCCAATTGTAATCAACTCCACAATATCGACCAAATCTTCACTCTAAGTTCTCTCATAATAATTTTTTTACCTAAAAAAATTTAACATCTTCAAATCTCTGACCAAAAAAGGTAATATTCGTCAGGTTATTAACTCTTGGAACTTATACTCCAATAACAGCCTATTTTTAGCAATTCTAAATTTTAACAAATCTCCACTACATCTGATGTAGAAATTTCCTAAAATTAGAAATTAGAAATTAATAGGTGGCTGGTGGTATCTTAAAACTCTATCCAAAGCAAAGAATTTGCAGTTGAAATAAAATATAAGTTTTGAAATACCATAATTGACTAGATATAAAAATAGTTAATAGTTGATAATTTTTCAGGCTTTTAGAATTAAGTTGTCCAAATTGTCACCTGACCACTATTGTCCCAGAATTTGGAGTCACTTACCAAATCCACCACTAATGGGAAATTGGTTTTGATTCAGAATTACTAATTGTTCAATTATTCGAATTTAATTTCTGAAGGGTTAACTTGAATAAGTTGTTAATTAATGTGCTAGACTTTTAAAAAGTGTATAATATTCGAAATTTAAGTAGATTTTAATTAGAAATCAATTGAAGCTTTGATTGAATATTAGTACTACTTTAATTAAGAATATATTTTTAAAAGATTACTGATACTTCTAAGAATGATTGGATTTTAAAGTTAATTAATTATAATAAATATATATATTTAATAGAATTATCATAAAACAATAAAGGATAGAGAATTATAAAGACAATAATTGAATTACTAATAATAAGGCTTAAAATTGCAATATTCAAACAATTTTAGCCATTGACAAAATTATTTAAATTAATTCCAATATACCTTCAAGCATCCTAAGTATCCCGATGGTAAAAAGAATTTGTAATATTTTGTTAATAGGATGATCTCATTACCAACTTTATTTATAGTTTGTTTAATAAAAATAATATAATTATCAGTCCATTTTTATCTTATATTAGAAATAGAATTTTATTATTGGTAAAATTATTAGGAATGTAATTAGGAAATTTTTTTTTCTATTGATAACTTAAATTATCAAATCATTTAATGAATTTAGACTAATTTGTATAAATTCGAAATAATTTTATTAATGAGTTTTTACTGAAATTGGATCGTTTATAAAAAAATATCTATAATCTTTAATAATAGATTGTTACAATCTATTTTAAAAAAAGATTAAAATTAATTGTAATACTTCCATTATCAACTATATATTATATAGCAACAGAAAATGTCATAGAATTTTAAAATGATTAAGTATAATGTCAATGTATATAATTTCTAAATCATGTGTAAACTTCATTATACTGTGCATATAATTAAATATAATAGAAATAATGCTTGCGTCATTTTTAAATGATATCATGCGAAAGTAATATCATTTGATACAATTAAATTAAATATTTTTCTAATATTTTTAAAATGGTCTCATTTTAACTTAATTAATAATAAGTGGTTTATTCGATAATTATTGCAATTAATAGTTTCAAAAAAATTGCTAAATATTAATAATATCGCAATCTATTTATTGAAATCGTTAGAGAATTCAAAAATTAATAAACACTATTTTATTCTACCCTCACTTTACGCTAAATTCATATTTTCATTATATTTTTTTAAATTTAGAATTCATTTAATGGATAAAAAAATTTCAATTGATAATGTATATTTAATTCACTTATTAAATTAATATGTAACTTTTATTTTCTATAATTAATATAGTATGGATATTAGTATGTTAATAAGATATTAATAGTTTTATAAGAGATTTGATACTAATTCTAATTAGTTTAGTGTTTTTTATGACTATTAATAGTTATATTATTATAAATTTATCAATTATTCATATAATTAAATAAAATAATTTTACAATGATATAAAATTTTTATCTTGTACTTATTTGAATAATATTTAAT
>JNEM01011454.1:0-21928 GCA_000697335.1 Conidiobolus incongruus B7586 | reverse complement strand
AAAATAATAATAAAAAATATTTCAGAATAATTCCCTTAATATATATATATATATATGAAATTTATTTCCATTAAAAAATTAATTTATTATTTAGATTAATAGATATATAGTAATTTTAATATTTATGTATTTTTAGTTTATAAATAGTTTAAATTCAAATATTAATCACCATTTTTTGGTATAATAGATATTTTTCTTTCATTATCGTAAGGTATTAACTATAAGTCTATTTTATTATTAATATATTTCTGTTAATTTTTTAAAAAAATAATTATTTTTATTTTTATTATCAAATCCTTTATTTTATTGGATATTAAACTATATTTTTTTTCTTTTGTTCTTTAATAAGGAAACAATTATTATTTAATATAAACTATATATAAATTTTCAAAATAATATTAATTCTTATTAAATTATATATTATAATTTAAAACTAAAAATTTAATAATAAATTTATTAAAGATAATATTAAATTACTTAAATTTCTTACTAAATAACCTATATTTATATGTAATTTTAAAATTAATTGATTGATCTGTTAATATTAATAAAGGTTATATATTATAATATATATAATTAAAAATTAATTTACAATATAATTATTTATTATTTTTGAAATAATATTAAAGTATTTGATTTATAATATATAGTTTTATTAAGCATTATATCAATAATGATTAATATATTTAAAATTGATAAAAATTTGAAAAATAAATATATTTAATGATTTTTTCTTTTATTAAATAAAAAATTTTTAATACTCTCTAATAATTTGGCTTGTTAAATTTTTTATAAATTTAAATATAATTTTATTATTTGATATACCCAGAATTGTTCATATTTTATTAAGAATAATAATAATGCATTCAGTTTTGTAGTGTTCGATATTAAATACTGTTATAAAATAATATTTAAATATCTGTCCTATAAACTATTGTTTATGTCGACCTTAACTTAATATTGAGAGAGGTAATTAAAACCAGTAGAAATTCTGGGAACGGTTAAACCATTTCAAATCATCATCTTTAATTCTTGTAGCAATCCATTAAAATATACAAAACTGGTACAGAGAATAAAATTAAACTAATAAATAAATAAATAGAATTTATTGAAATGGTTTTTTCCACTTATTTCTTGAATTGGATATAAAGAAAACTATTATTTTCATTTTAATTTTGTCAAAATTTTACACCATATTGGATGAAAATTCTGGTTAGTGATTGATAATTTGATCCACAATTCTCATTACTTCCAAAGTGTGCTCATCGTTCATTTTCTTTCCAGCAATTTGAATACCTACTGGTAAGCCCTTCATTGCTTCAGCATCGTATTCACTATAAGCTAAATATTGATTCCAAGTGCCTGATCCATCGTCATCCTTAATATTTTTAGCTAACCAACTATTTAGTTCCATCTTATCTTTCTCGGGATCTACTTTAGTGCAAGGAATGACACCAGCTGGGTAACCCAACAAATTGTAGATCATACAGAACCAATAGGTAGGGAAAATCTTGTAAAATTGGTTTAATCTGTTGTTGGGCAAAGCTGTAACTGGGGAAATGACAGCATCCATTTCATTCCCATCTATTGTCATGGCTTCCCAAGCTTCGAGCGCTTTCTGTTGGAATGCAAACATTTCACCTTGCCAGCGCCATAATTCACCAACAGTTGGTGATGTTCCCACTCGAATATAGTCAGCAAGGAATTTTTGGCCAAGGACGTTTTCTAAAATCCAGCAGACAGGTTTTTTAATAAGATTGGGTAATGTCATCATCTTGACAACTGGCCATGTCATAGGATCCAAACCTTCATTCTTAGCCATCATCTCGTTGAGATTTTCATAACCATCAGCGAATAGAAGCTTCATTTCGATATTGAATACTTTATCAGCGTCTGGGAATTCGAATGGAAATACTTCGTGGCCTGCTAATTTCAACTTTTCAACAGTTTCCATTACAGCTCTTTCATTAGCTGGAGATGCTGGGAACTTACCATCAGTGGTATAATACCCAATTCTCAATCTTTTACCAGTTAAATCTACCTTTTTGTAGGGAATTGGTAATAACCAAGAATCAGTTGTCCACAACTCTTGCTCGATCACTTTTTGGAATAAAACTTGAACATCCTCAAATTTTCTAGCAGAGTTTCCCAAAACTCCTGGAACGGATTCTTGACCCGCTAATGGTGAAATATGACCGGTGAGCGGTATTCTTTTAGGAGTTGACTTGAAGGTATAGTTCCCACAATAACTTGCGGGACATCTCAAACTTCCTGCAATATCACTACCAAGGGTCATTAAACAACCGCCTCCGCCCATTAAAGCAGCACAACCACCTCCACTCCCACCTGGAGTGTATAAAGGATTGAATGGGTTCGTAGTAGTACCATTCACAGTATTAGAAGTTTCCAAAGACAATCCAAATTGAGGAACATTCGTCTTACAGTATGGAATACCTCCCAATTTCCTGGTAGCTGCTACAAGAGTAGCATCTTTGTCAGCAACATGATTCTTCCTACTTTGGAACCCAGCAACGGTAGCATGACCCTTCACATCCATCATATCTTTAACAGGGAAGGGAACACCCAAAAAAGGATAGTCATCTTTTGAGAACTCTGCGCCATTGACTAATTGATCATCTAAATATTGTGCCTCTCTCAAAGCTTCTTCAGGGAATATTTCTGTGATGCAATTAGTTTTCTCGTGGACATTTTTAGACATTTCAATAGTCAATTTCATAACCTCCACAGCTGACCATTCCCTTACTCGAATCTTGTCAGCCAGTTCCAGAGCTGACAATTTCAGCATATTGGATTTATTCAGCTCCATATTTTAAGTTATAAATTATTAATTAGAAGAATAAAACAATTAATAATGCTTTGAGAAATCAATCTTTTATATATAGTCCCGAAACAAATCAGCAACCCTCAATTTCAATCCAATTTTAAACTAAATTATCAAATGTATTTAATGATGTCAATCATAGTTCTTTTAACTATGTGTGGATATATTAGTATTTCGAGAAATTTTAAATAATACTCACACCAATTTTGATTAATTATGCATCATTGCATAAATTAGAAAAAATTTAAATTATATATAAATAGGTATATGATTCTGTACATATTTGATTATTGAGTTTATAATTGAATATAACCATTTTATTTATCATTAAATATGCTTTTGAAATATATATATATATATTGAATACAATAAAATATCAAAACAGATAGCAACTGTTTAAAAATAGTTTGATTTTTATGAAACCACTTAGGAATTTTGCTTACATTTTGTAAATCTAACGGAATCAAATCCGTGAGCAATCCAATACTTTTATATACTGATATAAAAATACATTTTAAGAACTAAACAGGCCAAGTTGGATGCGAAATGAGAGCATTTTAATGGACATTCTCTAACTGTGGTTCATTTCCTTTACACTTGGGTTCTTGATATCCAGTGATAAATCCTAATGATTCAAACTGTGTCAGAGAATTATGGAATGATATTAAATTTCGTTTGATTGGATTAGGTATTTGAAATGAAATTGTAAATGAATATTAACTGTTTTTGAAAAAAATACTTAATTGAATATATTTTAATAATAATTATTTATTTCAAATTATATTAATCAATATTATAATTGTGAAAAATAAATTTAACACTTAATCTATTGAAATATATGGATTTGAAAAATGAGCTATGTTCAGATTGAATATTTAAATGTTATTTCATCAATATTAAATAGTGTTATAAAAGGAAAATATTGTTTAACTTTCAAATATATTAATAGATTATGCTTTAACCGATATAACATAAATATTTGAGAACAATTTAGGATATTTTTCTAAATTTCAAAATTTAATATTTTGTTATACTGGAATTAATTTTGACATTATTGATTATTCAACTCAATTTTATAACCGTTGATATGACTATATGCTTAAAACCTAAATGTTATCTAGATATAGAAGATTATGGTTTCATTCTAGTATTATAAATCCTATTATTAGATAACATTTTCAAGAGCAGAATTGATCCTTATTTTTGTTAATAATTTTTATACTGCAACGATAAAAATATACAAATCTCTAATTTGCACTAGATTATTCTGAATATTTAATAATTATTTTGACTCTTTTCCAGCAGTATATATAAGAATGTTCTTTATAAATTATCAACAAAATATCAGAATATAATATAAATGTGTGCGATTCTTGGTGAATTAGTCTAATGACTTAAAAAATTATGATCAATTGAATCCTTGAAGATCCATATTATTTTTTAAAATAAATATTGATAACGCATATGACAATTTATTTTACAACACATTTAATTAAGGTTTTTTATATTAAATATTGATATATTAATCATGAATATGATAGCTAAAAATATTATATTTATTAATTTTAATTAAATTATCAGAATATAAAAATAATCAAGAATATCCTATGATTAAATTAGGTTCAATTGAATTAATATACTTTAATATCATCGCTTAATTATTATTATTATTATTTTGAATGAATAAACTATTTAAAATTACCAATATATAAACATCAATTTTTATATTTGGAAAAGTTAAAAACTATGAAACTGTTAACAAAGTTTTGAAAATCACGATATTCAAATTTTAATTAATTGAAATTCTCTGCAAGTTAAGAATAATATCAAATTGATACTTATAAATATTTAAAATTAATATTTAAATTAAATTATTTTTGTTATTCGAGATTACAGTTATATTGAAAAATATATTGAAATTTACAAATCGATCGCAATATATTAGCTAATGGTTAAATTGTTAAAAAATTAATGTGATTTGATATATTTTGTATTATTATAATCAATGATAAATACAAAAAGTATAACATTAATCAAAATAATTTTAATTACAATTTTAAAACATTATTTATTTTGTTGTATTGATTTTAGTAGTTGACTAATATTGAGTTATAAATGTTATTATTTTTATCTGAACCTTCGGAAGTCATGAAATCTGGCTGAAAATCGGAAGGAGTAGATGAATTTGATGATAATGTACCTTGGGGTGATGGTGTAGATGATGCTTGTAGTAGAGGTGTGGCAGGGGCTTGTGGATTAGGTTGAAAAGCTGCAGTTTATGCCTGTGGAGCAGCTTGAGGCGAAGGAGGTGATAGCGATGGAGCATCAGGAGAGGAAGGTGGTTCAGCATTTATATTAGGAGGCGTTGCTCCTAGCACTGGATTAGTGTGTAGTGCTGTATTGGATGCTACCTTGGGTTGTTGATTAGGAGTCATTGATGGTTCAATGTCTTCATCCTCTTCCATTTGTACCATTGGTATATCACTCTCAGCTGACTCTTCCTCTAGCTGTGGAATTACTTGAGGTTGACTTAATGAACTCGCCTTAATCTTACTTGAACTTGGCTTACTTGGTCCTTTATTCGGTACTGAGGTTATAATTGGGTTGAAAGGATTCATATTAAGCATTTCTCCCAATGCTGGGGGAAATGGTAGCAAGAATGGGAAGAAGGGACTTGGGAATTGATTTGGACCATCAAATGATGGGAATCCTTTAACAGGAAGTAGGCTAGAGAGTTCCATAGGTGCAGCTAGCTTAACTTTGCTAATTTGATCAACAATACTCTGCTCTTGTGCTAATACGTAGAGAGCCATAATGTCTTTTTCAAGACCCTCTCGATCTTCTTTCAAGCGCTTTTCGATCTCTTTGCCTGCCGCATTGATTAATTCTTGAGTTGGGACTGAATTAGAATTCAACAGCTCAGTCAACTTCGGTAGTCTCTCTTCAATTTTGGATTTTTCATCTAATTCCTTAGATGCTTTTGTCGAAGTGGCAACTTCATCAATATTTTCTACATCTGGCTTCGATTTGGGTGATGGTTTGATATTAGGATCATTGGATTCGGCCATACTGCCAGATCTATTGTTAGAAGTGCTCGACTTCATAATTTTGGTGGGCACCTTCAAGGGCTTGGGTTCCTTGGAAGCAGAATGAAGAGATCCGGATGATATGGAATTAATTTTAGGCTTGATGTCTGTATTAGCGGAGATTGGCAATTGTGGGTGTTGAGGAGCAGCAGGCTTAGCTCCTTCAGATACAACTCCCAAGATTAATAAAGATGCAATTGTGGTAAATTTAATGGAATGCATGATTATCTAAATTTCTATGAAAGATTAACTCAACAGCTAATAGACAAATTAGATGTGACTATATTATCAAAATAACTAGCTCATTATATAGTCAAATATTCGAAACATTAAATTTTATCAAATATAGTTTATTTTTAGAAACTATAAATAATTGTTTCGAATTAAAGAAATGATTTAAAATTAATAAATTATTGATACATGAAACCGATATTAATGAAAAACTCTAAATGTGTAGCATAAAATTTAAACAAAAATAAATAACATCTATGAAAATGGACTGCTTCGAATAAAAGAATATAATCATAATAATTCAAATTAATTTTAATATTTTAAATAAACTATAAGATAGATAAATATATTAAAAATTAATTAACAATATAATAATAAACAGAGTAAATTTTATGACTAGAATATTATATTTGTATCAATTAATGATTTATAAACATGATTAAAAACATCATATAATTAGTATTATTTCGAATAAACCAATTTAAGCTTCATAAAATATTAAAAGCATTATAGGAATTTATATTGATATATCCTGTTACTTTCATTTACTTAAAAACTTTAAAAAAAATAAAAAATAGTTATATAGTCTCATATTGAAATACCAAATACTATATTTCAAAAATATATTTTCAAATTAATCAATATCAACGTTTTTGTAAAAAACTATCTAGAATTAATATTCAAACATATTTAAATAAACTTACTTATAATAACTAGCAATTGTAATACTTTGATTATTTTAATATTAAAGTAATATATGTTATTTCCAATCTAATCAATTTATTTGAAATTCATGTTTTATAATACTTGAGTCAATTATCTTTATATCATATATTGTTATTTCAAATGAATATTAAACAAGTCAAATGAAAGATTAATAAAATTGTTATAATTTCCCTCAATATTTATAGATTATTATTATATTGTGAAAAACAATTGTAAATATATGAAATATTCATTGTTATGGTTCTATAAAAGAAAATGAATATGATTAATATTAATCTAAGATCTATAAATAATGAAATTTAATTAAAATATCCTTTTGACTGATAGAATTTATTATTCTATGATATTTGATATACAAACTTAGGATTGAAATGGTAATACAACTAAAATTTGTCAAATTTGAAGTTATATCAATTTTCGAAGAATATGCTTTTACTTGTTCAAATTATTTAATAGTATATTACAAAAATATTATTTATTATTTTTGTTTTAAAAATGATTTAAATCTATAATCCAATTAAGATGTTTATTCAACATCTGGTCCTTCAGTGGTCATAGATTCGGCTTTGGCTTCGGGTGGTGTGGGCACTGAGGAAGGCGATGTATTTTGAAAAGATGGCACAGTTGGGGCTTGCGGCTTTGGATCAGCAGGTTCTTGAGGATTAAGTTGAGAAGGAGCAGATTGTGTTTCTGGAGTGGTTTGAGGTACTGGGGATGAAGGGGCAGGAGCGGGAGGAGCTCCGGCAGCTGCTATCGGAGTTGATGGTGCGCTTGGAGCTGGAACGGAAGTAGACATGGAGGCTGAGATTTCCTCAGGCTCTGGATTTGAACTGGTTGTGTCAAGCTCTCCATCTTGTTCAAATACTTCTATTGGTTGCTCATCCTCAAACTTCTCTTCTTCTGGTTCTGGAATCGTATGGGGTTGACTAACTGAACTTGCTTTAATCTTATTTGAGTCTGATTTACTTTCTTCATTATTTGGCATTTGGTCGAAAAATGTGTTCATTGAGTCAATACTAGGTCCTCCTGCCATGACAGGACCTGGAGATATGAAGAATGGGAAGAAAGGACTAGCAATTTGAGTGGGACCATTCATTGATGGTACCCCACTCGCATGAAGCGTGTTTGAAAGCTCTAACGGAGCAACGAGTTTAATCTTGTTCATCTGATCAACGATGTTCTGTTCTTGAGAGAGTATCATCAGTGCTTTGATATCTTTCTCGAGATCCTCACGATCTTCTTTCAAATGCTTAGTGATTTCTTCACGAGCTTCGTTGATTAATGCCTGAGATGGGACTGAATCGGAACTCAATAACCTGGCTAATTTGGGTAACTTCTCTTCAGTCTTTGGCTTTTCGATCGAATCTTGTTCAGATTTGCTATCAGAAGTGGCAAATCCTTCGATTTTTTCGGACTCTGGTTTGGATTCGGTTTCATTAAAATCATGGGAATTAGCAGATCTATTCTTTGTAGATGCTGATTTGATCATTTTGATAGGCGATTTGATTTCTTTTGGATTTTTGGAAGCAGATTGAACAGTTCCAGATGGTATGTTATTGATTTTAGGCTTCATGTCAACACTGCCAGCCTTTGCTAGTTGTGGAGCCTGAGAAGAAGGTTTAGCTCCTTGAGACATAGCTCCTAAAATTAATAAGGATACAATGGTAGTAAATTTGACAGATTGCATATTGATCTTAAATTCTATATAGTATTAATTATACAAGTATAGGACTAGTTTAGTTTGACTAATTTGAATGATAGATTGATCTAATATATAGTACAAATTTCACATAATTAAATACTAACAAATATAGATTATAATTTAGAAACTATCAAGATTCGTTTTAGATATGATAAATTGAATAATTTTTATTTAATTTAATATGGATGAAATCTGTTTCAAAAACTTCAATTATATTCAATTCAGTCAAATTGGAAAAGTTCTAATTTGGTATATTTTATTCTTTCTTATTGCCAATATTTATTAATGATGTTTTGCACCATTTTTTTTCAAATATCCTAGTTAAGAAAATTTGATTTTTTCACTAATTTAGTAAGTTTAAAAATTATCACTTGAGCAAAAATTCATTATTTCAATGATTTTTACCTTTGATAAGATAAAATAAAATAAGGTATATGAGTTAGTAAATGATTAATAGGTAAGATATTCATAATATTTTAAATATTATAATATTAATTATAATTATTTATAGTAATATATTAGTATAAGTTTTAATTTATTTATTATGGCATATGGTAATTAAAATCCATTCTAACAGCTAAATCAATTTAATTACAGCCAAACTGGGCTATAAAGATAATAGATTATATTAATTGGAAAGAATATAAAATCTTATTCAATATTTTATATTTATGCTCGTAAGTATAAAAAACCAAGTTTGTTCAAAATTAGAAATGAGAAAAAAATATTCCCATAATTTTTAAATTTATATTACTCAATTATAAATAAAACTGAACTATATCCAAACAATAAATATTCCCATTAAATCACCTATTATAATAGCAGTAATGAATAACTTTGTAATTAATACAAATGGCCAAATTCATCATGATGTCAATAACAAAGAAAATAACGATTTTGATGTAAAAATTTTATGTTATAAAAGGGTTAAAAACCCTGATAAAGTGTTAAAAAAATTAATCGCTAGTGAGCACTCTTATTGTGTCTTAAAGGCCGAAAATGTAATTATTAATTTTTATTATCCCTCAGTATTTGTAATTAATAATTATTGACTAAAATTTAGATTTTATCAAGTTTTCAATTACGATTGGCTATCTATTTAGCTATTTTTAATCTAAAAAATAATAAATTGAAGACTAAGAGCTTGGAAGCTGAAATTATTTATTCTTTGGCTCCTCATACTAAGGTAAATATTTATCAACTTATGGTATTTTATACCCATTTGATGATTTGTGTATTTAATAGATCTCTCAAGCTTTTCAAGAATTCGGTATTGATACTAAAGATAAATCAGAAACTGGTCAAGATCTCTATGTACTTCACTTAGCAGATCTGTCAACTGAACAACCAGTTTTAAGTGATGACCAGGTATATTATTAATGATTATTTGAAAATTAATTTAAATCTTAATATATTATGATCTAGTTAAAAGCCGATTTAGATAATATAATTGAAGGTGAATTTTATAATATTCATCAAAAATCCTTTGATGAAATTACTCAAGAATTTATCAATATTGAATCTATCTCCAAAGTAATTTATATCAACTCTTCACATTTCTCATTTTTAATATGAATTTTTTAGATTTACAGTCTTGATGCAAGCAAAAATTTGAAACTAGATTATATTAACCAATTGATAACCATGATAATGAGTACAAAAGCTATTTAAACCAATACATTATTGATATAATGCTAAAATATTTTATTCATTTACAAGACTGATTGAAATTTCCTGATTGATTCGACTATCAATATTACTTAGACGATACTTGATGATATAATCGAAATCCATCAAGTGTATTTTCACTAATGTTTAAACAGTTTGAAATTAAATATTAGATTCAAGGTTAGACCGAATTTGAGTAATTAAAACTGTATAACTATTAGAAACTTATCTATATATATTATGATAGCTTTTATTTTTATAGCGTGAAACATATATTATACACTTTAATATTATTCTTGAATATTGAAATTTGATGATTCTATAATCCAACTGCTATCGAGATTCATAAAAATGTATTTATTATTTATAAAGTATTTTTTTAAAAAATGATATAATTATCTAGACTAAACATCCAAAATAGAAATAAATAAATTATTTAGAATGCACTATCACTTTAATATATTAAATATTTGTCTTATTGGCTAAATAATTAATGTTATTAAACTTGAAACCACCAATCAATCAATTTATTCAACTCAATACTAAACATAACACTTCTATGCAAAAAATTATAAAACATGGATATACTTAAAAGGCAATTATATATCTTGCTCAAACAAAGTTCCTCTAGTAATTTCTTCTTCAAATGGCTCTTCTTCTTGCTTGTCATCATCTTCCTCATCATCTTCCTCATCTTCAACCAAAATATCCAAACTGGAATAACCCTCTTTTATAGAAGAATTGTTTGTATCTTTCGTTTCTTCATACAGATTGGTAGTGACACTTGAATCTGGGTGTCTATGGTTAAATTCGGGAATGCCTCCTTCGACTTGAACTTCTTTTGCGTGAATGAGTTTAGGCCACTTGGGTACTACAACCACCAAGAGTCCCATATTTGTGTAAACAGTCGTTCCTGAAAAATTAGCCAAAGTGGTAGATGGGAAAATGATTTTTCGATACCATCCTGATTGGGTCATTGGCTCGCGTTCTTTTAAGTGATTAGTCCAGTAACTCTGGTCTTGATCAGGATTAAAGATATTTACCAAATCCTTTGCAATGGAGATGGAATTAAACTTGTCTAACACAAAACCATTCACATAACATTTCTTAGGGTCGTTGTCAACCAATCCTCTCAAATGTACCACATTTTCTTCCACTCTAACTCTAATATTAGTTTCGTTAAATCCAGGTACATCCAATAGAGCAACTAAATGGGTGGCGGTTTCAAAAATATCACATGATGGACTAACATAGTTATTATCATTAGATAATACAAATTGAGATCTCAATGGAAAGAGATCGGAATTGAGTAGTAAACTATTCACCCAACCTTTGGTTTGATTAGCCACATTAATATTTGACATTTCACCTTTTAAGAAATTAATAATTTTTTGAATTTGCTAGTTTTAATTAAATTTATCCAACTCATTCTTTTATATCCCTGAATCAATTTCGATTAACTAACTGTGATGAATTAGTGACATATCCAAAATTAGATAATGTGATGATGTCATAAATAGGCACTATTAATATTAACAAATCATTTTGAATCATTTAACCATTAGTTAATATTAATTATATTTATTATACAATCTTTATTCTTAATAAAAGTTAGTAAATTTATATTTATTGCTGATTTAAATTAAATAACTTTTAAAAATGAATTCATAAGTTGATGAACTGAAACAAATATTGAAAAACTAATGCGAAGATCTGAGAGGAATGAAATTACCCACAATGGCAATTGGAATGGAGTATTTGTCCCTTCTGATGGTGAATGAAAAGCAGCATTGAAGTGTGGGTAATGGCCCAGAACCTATGAAACCCGTATCTTCTTTTCTATTCAGGCCATTTTGAAGGTGGAAGATACACGATGATAAAACCGCTTTTTGTCCTGGATCGAATGCAATATTACCATATTTCTAATCAATGAATTTTGATATCAAGTATTAATAAAATAATGATGATGATATACCTCCCAATAATTGACAGCTGAATCTTCTGTCATCAACTAAAATAGAATTAGTAAAACTTAATCATGTTCAATAAAATAAAATAATTACCTCATATATACAAATTTTGCCCTAAAAATAAACTTAATTAGTATGAATTATCGAGATAATAGTAGTTGATTTACTTCTTTCAATTTTTCAATTGGAACTCCGATTAAATGAGCAAATTCTTGGTTTCCTTTATAAATTTCACCCGTTCTACGCCATAGACAAGCTGGAATTCCCATAGAACTGAACACTCTGTCGTAATCCTGGCAATATTATTTAATTATTTTAAAATAATAAATATAGCAACAAATTTACCAGTAATAGCCTTTCGAACTCTTCTTCAACCAATATAAGGTCCAAGTCAGTTAAACTTTGTGCTACCTGACGGAATGCAGGTCGAAAAGTTGATATCACATTCAAAATTCTTTGTCTATTAGTTGGTGACATACTAAAATAGATGTTAATAGAATTATACTTTGGAACTATTTTGACAATTACTTAGAGTCCATATACTTTTGGAGTTTTGAATAACCATTAACATAGTTGAAAGGTTTAATAAGACCTGCTTCATATTTGGCATTGAGGACTTCCCTTAACCTTTCCGCACGAGTACCGTCTTTGGGATCGGCAGCTGTTAAAAAGAATTTCTCTTTATTGTTACTTGGTTCAAAGTGGTTTCTAGGCTTATTCACCGGTACATAATTGGAATTGGTTGCCATTGTGTCAGAAATGTTTCCCAATTGATTGTTAGATTCAAAATTAAATAAAAAGTCACTTTGGATAAATGGTTAATACCTAAAGTAAAGAGTGTTAATGATAAACATTACCTGATGATAGTGAATTCATTCCCCATAAACTGACTTGAAAATGTTAACGGTGTAGCTTCATTCAACAATAGAGGGTTGAACTGATTGCTTAGTATCGAGTTAGCTAAAATTAGAATTAGTCAATGAAAAAAGTGAACTAGTATGATGAATTACAAAATGATTCGGAAATATTCATGGACTGCGGCTGATAAACAAGATTGTGAGGTAAGCTATTTGATGTCAAAGGAACCGGTAGTGTTTGCTGCATTTGAGTTGAGATTGGATTAGTCATGGCATTAGCGTCATTAGAAGGTTGTTGAGTGGATTGAGTTTCGTTATTTGGGGTGTTAGTCTGCGTGGAGTTACTTTGTGCACTACTTTGACTTTTATGATGAGTCTGTGACTCATTATGACACAGATGACCTATATTTCTTTTAATGCACCGTGAACAAGGCCTGACTAAAAAATATACATTTGGTAAAAATATATAATAATATTGAATTTAAATCTTACATTCGTCACATGTCATATGAGATCTTCTACAATAGACACAGGCTTTTAAATAAGTTGTTAGCGAAATATCAAGTGAAAAATATATAAATATTATAAGTACCTTGAGATACTTTTCGTCTGCCAGTTTTTGAAGGCTTCTTTTTTGGTTTAGTCTCAGATTTGTTATCAGCTGCGATTTTCTTGCTACTACTATTTGAGGCCATATCTGCATCGGAATGAGGGCTGGTTGGTGGTGGGCGTGGCTAATCTGGGTTAATTATCAGATTTTGTTGATAATTTCAATGATTTACCTCTTTGGACTTTTTATTTTCATTGGGCGAATCAACATGAATAGGAGTGGGTGAATGTGATTGTGGATATAAATGTATATCTGAAAAAGCTAATGTAGTCCTATTTGCCGAGTCAGGCAAACGTACTTGAGAAGTATAGGTCTGATTATAATTCAAACCCTGGGTGTTAATATTGTTATCGCTACCATTGTTTCCATTCAAATTATCTTTATTATAGTTAGAATTCACCATATTATTAGAATAAAACAAGGGGTTGATATTAGAACTAATATCTAGTATTAAAAACAGTAATTTAGTTTTATTATAAATTATGTATTGATAAAAATATATTTACTATTTTGTTCATTATTTTGATTATTTGTAACTGCGTTATTATTAATACTCTTTGGAAAATTTTCCATTATTAAATAATATCAAATATAGATATTAAACAATGAAATTTAAAAACTAATAATCAATAAGCTAAATATATGGTTATATGAGGACTGCTATAAATCTTATGAACTGAAAATTATATTGAAATGATAAAATAGTAAATACAGAAAAATTAATTAATCAATTTAATTATTAATCAACTTGACTTATACCTATGATTTGGGCTGTTACTTTAATTAATTTGTTGAAATTAAAATTATGGGTAATTACTCCTCTCTTCAATTATACCTAAAATGTTATCTTACTAAACTATATCTATTATTAGATAAGGTTTCCTTTATTTGGTTATTTATCGATCTAATCTCATCAATTCTCTTTTAATATTTCCCTTATATTAATGAGCATTTCTAAAACTATATTGCTTGATTCTTTATAATTTAAAAATTATAAACTACAAAGTCAAACTGATATTACATTGATATACTGGTCAATTTGATTCCAAGATCATTATTATAAATAAATGATAACCATTTAATCTTAATTAACTCTAAAACAACATTATTTAAATTAGTTAGTTAAGTTAGAACTGGAGTGGAAATTGTATCATATTATTATTCCCACAGAATTTTTGAAACAGTTTGACCAATATTAGTTAAAAAATATCTATATCAATACCATTCAAATAATTAATTGTAAATTACTAATTTATAATACAATATCAATATTTAATATTAATTTTTAATTGATCAATATATTCAAGTGATGCGATAATCAAGAGTAGTAAATTACTTTGCAATTCATCAACCTATGACTATATTCATAATCAAAGGATAAATCTAATTAAATATCAAATTCAAATATTATATCCAACTGGAGAAAATTTGAAGATAATTTAATTTCCCCTGTCAATATTTCTAATTAAAGTTGCACAATCCATTCAATAAAATAAAATTTCCCAGTATTTTCAATTTTAATCAGGTAACTGTTGATTATAGTATATTCCAGTGATCCAATCAGGCTCATCAACCACATATTCATCCATCATTGAAGCTTTTATTCTGACTTTTCACATCAAAATATTATCTTTAATATTCTAGCATTTTCTAAAAATTTTTAAATAGTTTTAAATATTTTTGATTTAATATGATAGTTCTAAATAATCATAATGTATATAATTTATTTATTTTTATAAGTTCATTATCTAATCTATATATTAAATATTATATATAATTTATATTGAGCCATTGTTATATTATAATTGGATTCAACATATTACCATATTCCTTTGTAATACCATCTTTTAATAGTATTTACATGGGTCAATTTGGTGATGATACTTTAACCATGATTAATTTTTATTTCTTTTTTATATTTAATCATAAACAAAAAACTAATTTAATTTATTTACCTGAATATTGGGATACAAAGGTTTTTTATTATTTCAAATTAGCCCAAAAATTTATTTGCTATAAAATATATCACAAATACTACATAGGTTTAATTCTACATTTACCATTGATAATAAAATTAAACAGAATATTTTTTGGATAATTATCACGAATATAACAATTATATAAAATGATGTATTTAAGGAAGAATAAGAAAATAATTTTAATGTATTAAAAATAAAAAGTCCAGATGATTATAAAAAATAAAATAAACCTTTAAGAAAAATCAAATGTACAAGCATAATAAATAGTATTGAAAATATAGGCCCTACCTAAAATATAAAACACTCCGTTTGTGAATTGAACCCAAGTTATGTGCTTGACAAGCTGGTATGATCACCAGTTTACCATTGAAGATTAATTTGATTGAACCAATGTAATATCATAATTTTGCATTATAAAA
The DNA here is from genome assembly GCA_000697335.1 of Conidiobolus incongruus B7586. Taxonomy (NCBI): domain Eukaryota; kingdom Fungi; phylum Entomophthoromycota; class Entomophthoromycetes; order Entomophthorales; family Conidiobolaceae; genus Conidiobolus; species Conidiobolus incongruus. The sequence continues at coordinate 5,838 of JNEM01011454.1, read as the reverse complement.
AACACTATGATTTCTCATATCTTTGCTAATTTTATATTTTTACTTATATTTCCAATGAATAATATAATATTTATTTTTTATCCACTTTATCATTAATCATTATCATTTTGCATCACTGTCCTCACTTAAATTTAATTCAATTATCCTTCATGATATCATGGTTGCATAGATTCATTTTTCGAGTTCATTAAAACGATTTCAAGCAATCAACTTAAATCACTTTTATCTGACTATGGTTAGTTGACTTTGTATAATCAAAATGCTATTACTATATAAAAATAGTATCATCAAAAGAATGTCATTAATACTGCATAACTTCATTATTTACCAATTTTATTTATTCATGTCAATCATTATGATGTAATGATTGGTGCATTTGAAAGCGTGAAATATATAAAAGCAATTCACATTTTTTTTTCAAATAATTAATTATATTTTTTAAACTTAAAATGTCTAACCCAAGTGATCAATATACTCCAGATTTAAAAACTAATCCACCTATTACTCCTAATCCAACTGAACCTCATGATATAATTACACCTACTTTAGTTACCGATAATTATGGACCCTGCCCTAACGGTGGTGACCATATTGTCAGATCCCAATACTCCAATAGTGCTATTGCGTTTGCAGCTATAATTTTACCTATTCCCCAGCTCTTTTCCAAAAAGTTAGTTTGTAAGAAGTGTAACCAGCAATTTGGAAATGAACCTAGACCAGGATATTAATCAGTTTATCTTTTGTAATTTAAATTTATATCTAATAGTAAATATATATATATGTATGTATACATATTATCTCGTTTTAATATAGATTAGTTTTATCGATTAATTATTTGCTTAATCACATTATTTTATATTTCTTTGAATACTCAGATATATAACTGAAATCCAACATTCTAATCAACATACGATGATATTTTTCTAAGATATTGATCATGAGATGTTTTGATTGATTTTAAATATTCTAGTATGATTAACTAAATAGTTATTAACAATTTTATTTAGATTAAAATTAAATGTGTAATAATAATATTGGTTTGATATTATATGTGTTTTATAATAAGTTTTGTAAATAAAGATCGCTGTTAGAAAAGTACTCATAATCAATTTAGTAAATTATTTATTAATCCTGCTCTTTAACATATTGGGACTGTATGTCATAAAGCTTACTTACTGTTGAGACACTGTAGTAGAATATTCAGAAAAAAAATAGTATCCCTTTCTATCCTTATCACTTCTGGGTTTAAATAATTCATTCAGTGAGTGACATAGGATTTGGATAAATTCTAATATAAGGAACTAAAGTACATCGTTTGATTATGGACCAACGAACCCACTATAAATGTGAGATAATATGGACTTAGCTATCAAATCAAGATCGACAGGCGTTTTTGAATTACAACAATTATATTTCCTCAGATAATTTCTAATGTAATCAAAAAGCAGAGATTATTTTTATATAAAGCCTACTATTATTAGAAATTAAAGAATATTGCGTTACTCTTAACATATCAACTATGCCTTTCAGGCACAGTGTTTTATTATATACTAATATTTTGACAAATAAAAAAAATTCATTTATACATACTGATCCTAAATCAATATAATCTAAAATTTAAATAATGGTTAGCAAAAGAGCTTATTTTAATTTGATTCCGAAATATTTCTGAGTTCAAATAAATCACATATGAAAATTTTTTAATCTCAATAATAGTTGATACAAATATAGTTTAAATGTGTACCATAGTTAACTCTAATATATATATATATATATACTCATTTTGTTAATCATGAATATTTGGTGCTTATATTTATTATTTGAATTTACTCAAATCATTTTAATATTATCATTATTTGATATTGATAAAAGATTAAGTATTGAAATATTAAATTAGTAATGTCTATATAAGAATATATATTTCCATGATGTAATGAAGATCAATACATATGTGATATACAGGTTTTTTTCCAATGGGTATTTTAGTATCCAAAAGGTTATAAATTTTCGAATTAATTCACTTATTAAAAGAATCTATTTTATAAGATTGCTGTTACTATTTTAAATTGAAATATAAGCTCATCAAATGAAAATAACCAATGATTAATAACTCCATATCTCAAATGCCAAGTTAATCATAATTTCCCACAAATTTTACAAATTGTAATTAGCATTCAACATAATATCATCTTTTTATTCAGATATTAGTTAAACATAAAACACACCTTTGAAATATAATAATAATAATAATAATACATATATAACCTTCAATATTTGCTTATATATTAATTAATTAAAATATACCTATCTGAAATCAAATATTGTTTAATTCAGATTATTTTACCCACTAATTATTGAAGTAATCCTTGAAGTTAAGTTAATCTGCTAAAATAATCATTAAGATATGAGCTCAGATTCTACTAAGGATAATGCTAAAACACTTAGGTATATTATGTTATTTTTACTAACTATTTGATATTTGATTTCTAAATATTTTTTTTAGTTTTGAAATTCCTCCTTTACCTTCTCTAGATGCATTACCAGCATTCACAGAACAATCCAGTTTATCTGTATCTACTTCAAATAATCCTTCACTTCATTCTATGAACTATTCTGCAAAAGGTACAAACCTTTCAATGAATAGCAAGGGAGAAGTTACTGAAACAGCATATGACATTGCTGAAGTAGTGAAAAAGTTCGATCCACTTGAAAATGAACCCGAAGGTAGCTAAACTAATTATTACCATGATTTTTATATCCTTATAACTGTTTAGAACAATCTAATATTAAATCAGGTGGCAAGTCATCATCATCTACATCGTCACCCTTCCAATCTACACTGGATTTGCCTGAAGCTGCCAGAATTTTAGAGATGGTCAAAAGAGACTCTTCCTCCAAGAACAAGAGTCCATCGTTAGAACAAGCATTCATCCAAGACATCGTATCTGGTGATTCCGATGATATTAATAAATTTAATTATAATGAATTTCTTGATCAACTACGGAACCCTAAAGCTATTAGCATCATTAAATATCTTGAAAGGTAAATCTTAATTAATAAATTTAATAAGAGTGTGATTTTTACATTTTTCTCATTCAGCTTTGTAAGAAAATTTGATCAACTATCAAGCTCTGTTACACAACAAGTTAGGATGGTCAATGAATTTTCACAGGTTTGACATGATCTAACGTATTTAATTCAATTCTCCAATTTTAACCATTTCGTAGTTCATTTTAACTAAAATGCTTCAAACTGAAGTTTGGCAAGATATAGACGATAACCAGCTAGATTTTTTAAGGGAAGGTGTTGAACAGTATTTAATGAATCGGTTACATTCCAAGTACATGAATTATATTGATAATATTATTTAATTATATATACTAATATTTGTAAATTTCAGAACTTTCAGTCCAAAACTTAGCGATGACAGTGAGAAAGACCATGTTTTGAAACAGAAAATAAGTATTTTCAAATGGATCGCTGAGGAGCATCTGGATATTCCTCTAAGCGACCAAAACAAATATTATTTCTTCTTCGCCCAGCAAGGTAAATATCAAAAAAATTACAGTATTATCATGTAGATTAATTTTTTGATATTCATTCTAGAATTGTTAAAAATGAACAATTTTAAAACTCCACGTCACAAAATGATCTGTATACTGAATGCTTGTAAATTTATCTTTGGACTGTTAAAAAAGGTTGAAGAAACTAATGCAGTCGGTGCTGATAAATTTTTACCTATTCTTATATACATTGTCATCCAATCTAATCCTCCGCATCTCGTTTCAAATGTTCAATATATTTCTAGATATAGACATCCTGAAGCTTTATCCTCAGAATCTGGATATTATCTAACCAATCTCATTGGTGCTATTTCATTTATTGAAAATATCGAACCATCCTCATTATCTATCAGCAAAGAAGAATTTGAAGCCAATGTGGAAGCTACATTGAAAGAATTAAATTCTGATTCGATTAATTTTCAACCTTCAATATCGCACACTAGTCCTGAAATGCAAGAAGAGCAATTATATAACACACCTGAATCATCAGCTAAAGCACTTTTAGAAAAAGGATCTCAAATGGCTCAAAAAACGATCAAAAAGCCTTTAGATCTGATGAGCAGGTTTTTATCCAACTCTGATTCTGATATAAGTCCACTAGGATCTGAAAAGAATGCGCCCCTTCCATCTCCTCTTCGACCCAAGCCTAGTAAATCATTTTTTACTTACTTATTTGGAGATTCAGAAGAAGAGGAAGTAGAACAGAATTTTCAGACATCCAGAATTCCTCCACCAACACAAGATCAGTTTGAATTGGCAGTAACCAATTTAAGTGAAATGTTCCCTGGTATGGATAGGGAAATTCTATACTCAATTCTCAAAACGAAAAATGGAGATATGACAGCAACTATTGAAACACTGTTAGAGATGACTGAAGTTCCAGAGAACTACAATACCGGTTTCGAGAATCCTGAAGATTTAGGTGTCAAAGATTTAATGATATCATAATCAATTAATATTCAATGATATATCATTTTATCGAATATTTTTTATGTTATTAAAGCTTGCTAATTTTTAATTATGAAAAATATAATAATATCAGTTTTTTAATATGAATATTCAAATTATTTTTACATGTTAATCATTTTTTACATAAGATTTATTATAGCAATTAGCGAAATAAATATTTTAATTCAAATAGTTAATACTTAGTGATTTTAGAAACCAATTTTTATTTTAACACGATAAATTTTTACATATATTAAATGCAAAAAATCTATATTACATTATTTGGAAATTAAATTAAACTCAAACCAAAGGTTCTGTTTAATTATTATATATTGATATATTTCAGTTTAACAAAGTGAATTTAAAAGGATGATTTAAAAGTACATCACTATTAATTTTTAAAGTCAAAATTATTAATGGTTAATAATTTGTTGATTTATTTAAATTTATACTATTAGTATAAAAGTTAAATAATGGTACAATTTTAAAATTAAAATTAAAATATTAATATATAATTTATAAAATCTATTACACAATATAAAATTAATACTTTTTTTATTTTCAATTACTCTTTGCTATACTTTTAGTAAGTTTCTAATATTTAAAAAATAGTTTTTTTATTAAAGACTAAAATTTAATGTTTTACAAACTAATTTAATTTATTTATAAGAATTTTTTTCCTATAAGTATATTTTTTAATTGTTTAAAACAATTATAATTACTTAAGTTATAATCTGGTGAATATAGTAGATATGGTAGTTTTTTTTAGTTTTTTTATATAGAAAATTTTTTATAAGTTCAATTTTATATATTTTATAATTAATATATAAAATAATAAGTGTTTTTAATTTATATTGAGAATAGTAATTAAAAATTATTTTATTAAAAAAATAATATAAAATCTATAATTAATTAATTTACTTTAAAAAATTAAATAAATAAATTATATATTATTATAATTTATTAATATAATTAACATTAATTTATTAATAAAATGTTTATTTATTGGGATTTATAAAAAAGATTATTTAAAATTTTATTTTATAAATAAAAGCTTATACAAAAGAATTTAAGATTTATTAAATATAAAAATTTTATATTAAATTTACTCTTTTCAGTAAAATTTATTTAAGCCTTATTTAACTATAGTTAATTTAGTTTTTTTTTCTAAATTTAAGTTAAATTATAAGGTATTTATTTTATATTATTATTAATAAATCTAAGTTTAAATTTTAATATATATAATATACTTATATTATTAATATTAAATCATTTATATAATTCTTTTATTAAAATTAAAAAGTATTTTTTAATATATTTTTTTATT
>JNEM01011453.1:0-28624 GCA_000697335.1 Conidiobolus incongruus B7586 | reverse complement strand
TAATAGTTTTAAGCTATTAAATAATATATTAATATTAAATATCTCCTATATACAAATTGAATTAGTTTATAAAATACTCAATTTTAATCTATAATAAAAAATTATTTTTTAATTATTAAAAACTTGTTAAAATTAGAGTAAAAAGGTATTAATTATAAAAAATATTAATTTTATATTGTATATTAATTTTTATAACTTATATATTCATATTTTGATTTAATTTTAATTTAAAATTTTGCTATTATTTAATTAATATACTAATGGATGATGAAGCATTGATAAAATTACATCAAACATAATTAATTAAATATATAACTCAAAGAAATAAATCAAAGGTAGTTAGTAAAAATTACTATAACCATAAATTAACCCTGTAATTAGATATAATTTAAATTGTAACATGAATAATATATTGGTAACTTATATTAAATTATATTTCTAGATTATATCAATCATGTTTTTAGGTGCTTTATTATTGAAACCAATAAAAAATATCGATCAGATTAATTAAAATCTGTCAATGTCAAAGTAAATCAATTCCATTAATATTTATGCTGATATCAAGTAAAAATTAAATCACTCTGAAATGTTGAAGACCTTTAAAATTTGGGAAAGCAGTTGGATAAAGCATTCATTGAAAAGTTGAATTAACTTAGTACAGTTTATTAATCTCATATAACTCAAGTATTAAAATTATAATAAATTGTCAATTATATTTATTATGTATTTTTAATTAAATCATTGGAGACAAAAGTTCAACGTTAGCAAAGGAAAGTTCTAAAAATCATGGGATGATGAATCAAATGATAGTAATTGATAGAATTCAAAGTATTTTAAAATTACTGACAAAATATAAACGATATATAATAATAAAATTAATAAATTGAAATCTGAAATTAAAGGATTAAGGGCAGATAATGTTTGATAATATGATAATTATTAACTTCAATTATCATAATTACTTTAAAGAGCTCCAATTTCGAATATAAGCAAACACTCATATCAAAAAATTGGAGAAACCTTCAAGAACGGTAGCATAATATTCTGATTTGATAGCTTGTTTGTGTATTAACTAGAATGAAACAACAGGAATCCAAGAGCTTCAAGAGGTTCAAAATCTTCGAATAAGCAAACCGGTAGAAAACTATATATCATAATTTACTGAAATTATACATATAATACAAAATTAATTAAATATAGAGAAGTATCGAACCCTAGTATATCGACAATTAAACTTAGTAAATATGTTATAAATATTGAAATTAACAATTTTATTTCAGTATATAACAGAATTAAAACAAATTTACTTTTTGTTGAAATTTCAAATAACCTAAAACTTTTAATTAGCTTTTAATCCGACCACAAAATATCATGATATGTTATTTAGTCATCAGTTTGACAGCATGAAAGTTTATAATTACTAAATATTTAATAAATTGCTCATTAATGTATAAAATAAGAATTTCTTATTAATACCATCTAACAATTAATTTACTTTGTAAATATAAACATAATAACCATTGTAAAGATATAAATTAAACATGAGAAATCTAAAATTAAAAAAAATAATATGAAAAAAGAGTTAATAATGTAAATTTATTTGGTACAATATTGGTCATGATAATATATTAGGAAATGTCGTTGATATAATTCTATATTGTTATTATTTGTATTTATATATAAATTCAGATTCATATTCATATTTAAATATATTAAAGATTATTGTTTTTAAGCATACTCAAGAAGTTGGATTTAGATTGTTGAGCCACTATAAGGGTTATATTAGCATTTAAATAGGATAATAATAATAATAATAATAGTATGTAATTACTCTCAATTCTTTCGTTTACAGAACCACCACCCACTGATTGCTCATCTGACCTTTGTTGAGCTTTGATAGCATTAAATAATTTCACAACTAAATAAAAATATAAGAATATGTATTAAATTACACATATTTTGGATGATTACCTCCTCGAGTAGCAACTTTTCTCAATTTTTTCTCATATTCTACTGTTGTATGGTCGGGAATAATGTGAGCTTTTTCTTGTTGAGCTTTCTTTTCTAGTTTGAGTAATTTCTTGGCTTTTTCGTCTAATTTTTCTTCTTCTAATTTTACAATAGTTTGTTTGCTTTTAGATAAAACTGGAGTCTATTTATAAGGAATAGAATTAATAAATAATGAATAATAATTAAGAGATATGTATACCTGATTAGGTAAAGCTCCAGAACTTTGGTTAACTAAAGAAACCAAAACTGAAGAAAAATCTTCTGAAGTATGGTGAACTCTCTTCTTCTCTAAAATTGTAACTCATTTAGTAAATTATAATGAAAAGTATTTTAAAATAATATTTACTTTTAGCAGGTTTCTTTACAGAGGAATCTTGGTCGCCATCATTCGATTCGTCACCGGAGCTTACACTTCCTTCCGAGTTGGCATCTTCGGAAAAGCCTTGTTGATCTTCGTCATCGGCATCATCATAGTCGTTTTCAATTTTATTTTGATATTCTTGAATAGTATTTTCTAACTGGGTATTAGTTTCATCATGTTCTTCATTTTCTCCAGTTTTAGATTTATTCTTTCTAATATTCTTAGTATTTTTCTTATTCGTTATTTTGGTAGACATTTTAATTTATTTTTATTTTCAATTCTAGCTTAGTGAAATAAAAATTGAAATGTATACTTAGTCAATTAATCAATATTGTTTAAAATTCTTGATCTAATCATTTTAAATCAAATTTGATATAGTATATAATTATGGGATTATTAAACTATGCTATTCTCTTCATGTTTCCAAATTTTTTAAAATATGCATAAAATTAAATTAATTTTTTAATATTGCATAATTTCAAATATCATTACAATTTTTTAAAAAAGATAATGAAAATTTAAGTTGTTAAAAACTCAATTATTTTGATATTTTTATTCTAATTAAACTAGATATTATAGAACATTTATCATGTCACAATTCAAATTCAAAAATTTAACTTAGACTAAATAGCAAGGATATATCATTAATCCTAGCCTAATAGTTATAATTTTCAGTTATTTAGTAGAATTGGAGAAAGTGAGTCTTATTCATCTCTAAATAGTATCTTTGCATTGATTATAGTATATAATTATATCAAATATTTCTTGTGTCTATTTTGTCTTTCAATCTTTAAAGTTAATTATTATTAGTTGTAAATTGCAAATATATAAGATGATGTTAATTTACCAGATACTTTTATTATTTTGCTAAATATACATCTGATTGTATACATTGGTATAATCAGAGGTTTATTTTTATAAATTCTGCTCATTTTCTTCCTGATAATATCTGTTATTTGTTCTGTTTATTACATAATTCGGATAGTCATATTTTCCAAATAAATGTATCAATTTTCCATAGGTATTCTAATTCCATTCGGAATTTTTGAGAAAATATACAAGATAAAATGGATTAATATTCATATGAAAACGTGAAATATAAAAAAAATCAGTATTGGATTAGTATGAAATGTAAATTTAATGTTGAACCTCTATATTCTCATTTAATAATAGAATTCAATTTTTTGAATAAGATTATTATTGTTGTTTTGTTTAATAGGAGGAATTGTTGATTCACTAAAATTGAACCAATCATCATTATCCATACCTGCTTAATATCTATCATGCATATTTTTGACGGGTGACGAAAGTAAAATGGAACTGAGGTGTATAAATAGTCCTATGATCATCTTTTCAGACAGCATCTTAATCATTTATTATAATATTAAAATGTCTGGTCTTGCTAACGTATGTTGATTATTGAGTAAACTATATACTATTATATATTAACTGATTTAATAGGCTGAATTCGCTAAAGTTGCTGAAGATGTCAAGAAATTGTCTTCTAAGCCCGATAACGATACCTTATTAAAGTTGTACTCTCATTTCAAACAAGCCACCGTTGGTGACAACAATACTGGTAAGTACAAGTTAACTTATTATTGATTCTAGTATACTTATATTTCTCTAAGATTCCCCTGGTATGTTCGATTTCACTGGTAAGGCTAAGTGGAATGCTTGGAACGAACTCAAGGGTAAGTATTACTTAATCTTGAAATATTTCAATAGTTCCTCAACTTTGATTTAATATTTAGGTATGTCCCAAGATGAAGCCACTGAAAAGTACATCCAAATCGCTAAAGATGTCATTGCCAAGCATTCTTAAATATGATTGTAATCTAAAATCAATATAATAATTGTTTGTAAATTTAACACTTTACCCTTCTGCTTCGATATATTTTAATCATTTTTTCTGATAAGTATGTATTATCTCTTTTATTCTGTATCCTCTTTTGTAATATATCTTTATTTTTAACCTTCAGGAGCTTTTCATCAAAATTTAATGATCATCTATCAATACTAATAAAGTTTTTGCTATATAATACTATTCATTAATCACTCTTGCTTGAATATTAAGTTTATATGAAATAATTTAATATATTCATATTTCATCTTTTTATTGAACAAATAATATATAAACAATCAATTAATTGAAGTGAATATTACATTATAGTATATTTCATTAGAGATGGTCCCAGAAAATAATTTAATTCGATATCAATATAAATTTATATAACTCAAAATGGTGACTTTAAGATAATTACAGTAATTTGATATCAAAGCAAATAGATTTTATTCACAATATATTTTTTAAAGTCAAATATATTTGTTGAATACTTTTCTTCAAAGGTAGTAAATTATAATTAATTATTATCATATATCTCCATAGTCAAGCCTACCAATATAACAATTCAACTTATACTTTGATCGTTAAACATAAAAATAAACGATTCGATTATTTTTAAATTTTAACTACCAAATTAAATTAAATTATTTAACCTCAAACACATTAAATTTCTGTAAATACATTATGTTTATTATTTAAGTACAGTATAAACTACACTTTCAAAAAAATCTTTAATATTTCATCAACACAGATAATACTTATTTATTGATCAATTTTCTAGCTACGAAATATTGAGTTCTGGTGATTATGATCAAATACCAGCATGACAGCTATTGTATTAAAACATAAATAAACTAAAAATATCAAAAAGGCAATAATTGATAGCCATAATTTTATTCTAAGCTACATTTTGATAGATAATCATTTAATTTTATTAATAATATAAATTCGGATATTGGCATCCTTTTTCATATAGTTGATCTGTAGAAAAAATTTTTAAATTTAGACAAAGTTTAAATTCATTTGAAATATTTTTTTTGAATATAATATATTTACAAATTTTGTAATAATTACAAAAACTACTACAAATTTTTAAATCTCTTTATTTAGTTAAAATTTTATATTAATATTTAAAAAATGAATTACAAAATAATGTAAATCTATCAGTCTGTATTTTTTAACAAATCTCTTAAATTACTCTTGAGATGGTATAAAAAGTGATTATGTAATATATACTATAATATATATGATTAATATTTCATAATTTGATCATCGAAATAATGCAACATTTATCTCAATTTAAAATATACTTGACAATTCAGGATATACAACTTTTTTATATAAATATCAAGAAATATAATTATAGACATTCAATTCCATCTAATATATCACAGACTTTTTTGCTTGAACATTCGAAGTCCAAAATGAGGCTGGAACATATATTTTAACGTCATTTTTTCAGCTTATAACTATATATATATCCAATTTGTTAAAATTCAAATTATAATATCTTTAAATATTTTTTTCAGTTGAAAATTTTTATTATATGATTATATTAAATATTGGAATATACCTAAAAGTACTTTAACCAATTCTAGTAAATAAACAATTGATATTTTGATTAAAAGAGGAGTAATCTAGAATAACAAAATTTCAATATTCACCATAATATACAAATTACATATCTTAATTAATAACAATGTTCAGGATTATAATGAGCATTATAAATAGCCACAAAACAATGAAATTGGAGTTGATCATGCGTTAAATTCTAAATATATTTATCCCAGCTAGCTGCATAAATTGATAAATGTGTATATGAATAACCATGTTGACATTAATTCACTCTAATTGCTGTATTGAAAAAAGTTGCTCAAGATATTATGAAATTGAGATCTACGTGCAATAACGATATCTTGTTGAAACTGTACTTCCATTACGAGTAAGTTACAGTTGATGATAGCAATACTGATAAGTGAAACGTGATAAGCTTGGGTAGTTGGTAATATTATACTTATTTGGCCTGAAGAGGCTCCTGGTTTATTTCATTTGACTGGTAAGAATAAGTGGAATGCTTGGCTTGAACTCAGACAAAATTTAAAGATTTGGAAACAATACAATCGTGTCTAAATTATATTATAATATTTAAGTATACTAGAGGAAAAAGTTACTCTTAAGTATATTGAAATCGCTAAAGGCACAGTTGTCAAATTGGGTTAATTATCAAATTTAATAAGAAAAAAATAACTGATTTTAAATCAACTGCTTTTTCACTTTATCACTTTTTCGTTTAATCACTAAAAACTATGTATTATTACATATATATTACATCCCATTTTGAAGTATTCATTTATAATTTAATCGCTTTAGCTCTATCATAAACTACAGCATGTTACAGTTCCTCATTAACTTAGCATTTTCATATTTTCGCTTAATCATTAATAATTTATATTGATTACTGTTATACATAAACAACATGATTAATCATCCATTCACTTTTGATATAATGCTGAGAGTTATTAGAATGCTAATAATTCACTTTGATTAAACCTACGACATGAGCTAACCTTAATTAAAGGTATTACAATGAACCATAGCAATAGTGATCTTTTAAACTCAGTAATATTTATTGAGATAAGAGAGTTGACCGACATTACTTGTGATTAAGATGATATTCAGATCTGATCTATCACCTTGATAATTTAAATTTGCTTATTGAAAATTATCAAAATTGATAAACATGTCATATACAATAAATAGTTATCTTACTATCTAAATCTTTAGTATCTTTCAATGACAGGCTAATAATAAATTAATTTTAATAGATATTTGGTAAATAATAGAATTAACTATTATATTGAAGTATCATAATCACAATACTTAATAAATCAACAATATAATGATAAAAATTAATTTAATATACATGATAATAAGATAGCGAATATATGAATATAATTATATAAAATTAATTTGATGCCTTTTTCCTCTGAATTTCTTCTTCATTCTCTAACAAATTTACAGGCTGCCATCTAAAAAATATTAAAATATGAATTAGATAATGGCATAGCAAACTTACTTTTCAATATCTTTAAAATATACGGGATCTTCCGATAGCTGTAGCTTATAATAATCGTAAGCACTATGACAAAATTTACTACAGAATTGGTTTATGTCATTGGTTTCGACAACTTTGCGGTTTTGTACTTGAATGTGATATCTACCACTAAGTTTCTAATAACTTGTTAATATATCAGTAACAATGAAAACTCTTAATAAATTACTTTAGGTTGCTTATCACATAGAGGATACCCACATAAATTATTTAGGTTACGTTCTTCCAAAACCTCTTGTAGGTGTCTTGGTTCTAAGTAAAATGAGGCATTAATGAGGAGCTTTGGGGTACACTTGGATTCGAATAAGTGGTCCATCCACATAAAAGTCAAACTTTCAAACTCTTTTTTCGTCTTTTCACTCTCCAATAAAATTTGTAATTTTTGTTTGGCCGTTAAAGGGTTGAGAATTTTGTCAGTGTTCATCCTTGATGATATTTATATCGTTATTGAGTTGTAAAAGTTATTAAAATAAATTTAGGCTAAGGCTAATTGGGAATAAAAATAAAAATTAATGAATTGGAAAGTTGCTGACTAATACATTTATTTAATAGCCATGTTTAAATAATATAATCATTAAATCATAATTATGGGATTAAATCATAGTCAGAATAAATAATTTTTATTTAAAGTAATCGAATTCAATTGAGTTATAAGCCCATGACTTTCATAACTTGACTCAATTTAGATTGAGCCAAGTCGTCGGCCTTCTTACCCCCATCCTTCAATACTTGCTTGACGTAACTGGGATCGCTTTTGAGTTCGGTATATCTCTTTTGAATGGGCTCAATCTTCTGGATTAATACTTGAGTCAAATCAGCTTTAAATTCCTTAAAGCCCTGACCTTGAAACTTTTCAACAACCTTGTCGACGGGAAGATCGGCACAGCTGGAATAGATCTGGACGAGAGAGGATACGCTGGGACGGCTTTCGGGATCGTAGCTGATATAATTATCACTGTCAGTCAAAGCTTTAGCAATCTTTTTTTTAATCAAGTCGGGAGTGTCAGTCAATTCAATGCGACTTAAGCTATTGGGATCAGACTTAGACATCTTCTTTTCGGAATTTTGTAAGGATTGAATTTTCTTAGCAGGAGCTATAATAACATGTTATACGAATTTAACTTAAATGTAGACGATTGGCTTTAATTACCATAAATATCTTGAGGCATCTTAAATACTTCAGTTTGGAATCTTCTGTTAAATCTATCGGCAATTACTCGGGTCAATTCCATATGCTGTCTTTGATCTTCTCCAACAGGGACATAATCAGTACTAAAAAAATTAATAATCATCCTACCATTGGTTTGTATAGATGCTTACTCATAAACTAAAATATCAGCAGCTTGTAAAACGGGATAGGTAAATAAACCCAAATCCAAAGTGGCCTTAGAATCCTGAAGCTGCAATTGTTCAAATTTGCTCTTCCATTGGGTCATTCTGTTAAGGTTGCCAAATGGAGCAACAGTGCTCAGCACCCAGGAGAGCTGAGAGTGCCCAGGTACGGAAGACTGTCTAAACAAAATGGATTTTTCGGGATCGATACCACACGACAAGATAAGAGTAGCCATTTCATCGATGGATTGGCTGAGCTCCACAGGGTTTTGAGGCAATGTAATAGAATGCAAATCTACAATAGAGAAAATCAATTTAGATTTGTCGCTATGTTCATTTTGCAATCTGATCCAAAGGTCCAAAGCACCAAAATAATTACCAAGATGAGGAATTCCGGTAGGTTGAATTCCTGAAAAAATGATACTATTTTCTTTGATATTGTATTGATTGGTGGGCGTTGAGTAAGCTCTACCGCAGTATCGAGATAATACTTTGTTAAGTTGATTAGATTTTAAGTGTTTGGAGATTTGGATCATGATAAACTAATGTCTTCTATTGTCTAAAGGACTGATACATTATTACTTCATTTAGTAAATTCCTTTTATCCTTGGGAATTGGGTTCAATTTATTGTGGGAACTTCCTTACTAAATATGGACCATTTATCTTGTGATTCCTTTATCAAAATATTATGCATTATTTTAATCTAGTAATAGTATAACATTAGCTATATTATTATGATAGTTTATTTTCAACAATCTTTACTTTGATTTGAAATACTCCTAATAATAATTGTACTATCAATTGTTATCTGCTTTAAACTATAATATTTTCATGTAACAAATTAATAGTTAAAAAACATTTATACAATAGGTGATGTATAGTATTTAAAACAATATTCTTCGAATAATATTCAAATAAAAAATAAAATTCCTTTATAATTGGTAAGAATAGTTTAATTTCTTTATTGAAATTTCATAAACAAGTTTACTCAAATATATCGAAATCCTTTGGAGTATTAATATTAAATGATGTTGATGAAATAATTGTATAAAATTATATTCAAGATCCAAGAAGTTAAATAAATATTACCAAATCATGATGTTCAAAATCATATATTTAATCAATTTTGATTTGAATAATAATATAAAAGTTTAATATTTAGTTCAATATGAGTATCACTAATTTATTCTAAATGGAAATAAATTATTATAAATTTATCATCCATAAAAAGAAATTTGTAAGATTCAAATGATTTGAGAGTGTTGTCAATATTGACAGATTTGCGCAGTATTGGATATCAAAACACAATCATTGTTTATTGACATAAAATATGAAAATATTTAAATTTTAAAATAGGAATATAATGATATTGATATTATATAGCATTATAATATAAATTATGAAACCAAATACTGAAATATACTGTATTGTTGATATTCATAACAATAAAAAATACTGTTAATTCAAAGTCATCTATCTATAAACAGTCCCAAGTTATGGTATTATGTAGCATACCCTAAAAATTTTTAATAATGAATATCAACTCTACAACAAATCTAAAAAATATTCAGTTAATTTTATTAGATAATAAACAACACAATAAAATATTAATATATGAATAAATTTAGGGTATTTCACCCAATTTCTTCTTACACTTCTTGCACACCACATCCCGACCACTGAAGCAGACAATTGGACAAATTAACAGCAGGGCCCACTGTGAACCTTTAGTATGGTATCGAATATCGTGCTCACCCCCCATTTCACAGTATCCATACTGAGGAACTGTATTGAGATTAGGTCCCTGATTGTAATAATTAGCACTTGGTTGATACCAATTTTTGCCGTCGTTAGGATATTGAGGATGGGGCGGGGGTTGAGCATAATTTGTGTTATTAGGATAATATTGCTGAGGTTGAAACTGACCTTGGGGTGGCGGATATCCTGGAGTGTTGTTATAATTTTGTGGAGGATACTGATTGTAATTTATATTGCTTTGTGGTGAACCGACAGGGACTGAAGGATCCCCGGGTTGTCTGGTACCGTGAGCACTTCCTGGGTATGTTGGCATATTTATTTTTTATCAAGAAAAATATGTAATTTATTAAAAATAAAAATAATATTTACAATTTATAGATAATTTGAAGAGAAAGATGATATTTATAAATGCAAAATTCAATTTAATTTTATAGGTTGATTGATGATGATTTCATGAAAATCTGGTAAGATGAGTTATTTACATTTTATAATCGACTAAATGCACTATTCTTATTAAGAAATTCGAAAAGATATTTTCATTAATTTAGTTGAATATAATATAAAATGAAAATATATTTATGAAAATTGAATGTTATATGTGCGAATATTGTGATATTTGATTAATTTGATATCAAGCCCTGATTCATGTAATACTATTTGATTTCAATTTTGACGTATTTATAAGATTCCTTTAAATATATTAGATGTATATACGAAAATTGGAGCATTTTTAATCTATGTATTTCAAATTATGCTGGGTTATAGTCTAAATAACTTTTAAACTTTATACTGATTAAATTTTGTTAAATATATAACCTTTGTTGATATAATTTTTATATATGGTTAACACATTATAATAATAATTGCTGTAACTTCGATCTAATGATTTTAAATTGTAACTTAAATCAGCATCAGCAGTAATAATGATTTAGTTTAAAGGTGCAGAAATAAACTTAAAATTAAAGAACAAGGATCAAGTAACTTTAATTAGAAATAAAATGTCTTTATTTAGTAATCAGAGGTAGGAAACAATAGTATTTGAAAGGGAAAATGGCAAATTTAAAAAAAAATAGTGATTAACAATATTGAGGAAATAAAAGTGGAAATTAAGAGAGAAAAAGCAAAACCACGTTAATTTTTCAAATTTCGATATAGCTTTTAATATAAAAATTCATAAATGATTGAATACTAAACCTATACCATAAAATATAATAAGAAAATTGAGATCTAGTATCTTAACAATATTTAATCCAATGATATATTATAACAAAAGAATAAAAGTTCTGAGCACATTTTTTTTTCAAATTTCGATATTTGTAAAAATATATGACCAGTCAGATAAGTATTTATAAAGACCATAGATCAAATCATTCCAATGTATCATAGTTGAATTTTTGTCCAAAATTTTTAAATATAAAAAACAAGTTTATTAAAATATATTGGTATTGAATTTATATATATATATATATATATATATATATTATGTATTGGCTATGTTTTAGAATTAGTTTTAAAACAAACAAAACTTCAGTTTAATATGATGATTTAAAAATTGCATTAAATTTAAACACCTTAATATAACTATTATTAAACAAATTTGTTTAATATTTTGTAAAAATAGAAATTGTAAAGAATTTTCTTGAAAACTATAAATTGATTATAAAAATACTCATTTATTGACTGTATTTTTCACAAAATAATATTATTGGATAAAATATGGTAATCTAAACATTAAATATTTTTAAGTCTTGTGAAAAAGGATATGAAATAATAAAATATAATTTAAACATTAACAAGACTCTATGAACCAATTCTTTACCTAAGGGTTTATTAAAATTAGGACAAATACAATAAATGTCGAATATAAGAAACAATAATTATAAGATTCACATCAACGCACAAGAAAAGGAATCAAAGCAACCAATTTTACCAATTAGCTAAGTTGTATTACTATTAATAGGGAAAAAAAATTCATAAAAATTGTAGAATCCAGGGATTATCCAACGGTTTAAGGCTAATCTGAAATTCACTTGAGTTCATGCACATAAAATCCAATGAAATTGATTGAGGAGGTTGGATCAAAGATATTGAATGCGGTATTTAAACTCCTTAGTGCACTAAGTTTTCCTTTTATTATTCAGTATCTCAGTTTAATTTAATGGATTTGATTTAATTGTAAAGTATTAATATTAAAATAGATTATTTTTAACAGTTCACAATGAAATGGTTCAGTAGACTAAAACCTTTGTTATTTTCGATGTTGTTTGCATCTGTACATGTTACATCTTCGATGACCGAGTTGGATGAACTCTATGCCACACCAAAAACTATCGTCTTGTGCAGTATGCTAGGTGGTAAATCTCATATTAAATACATGCTGGAAATCAGTAAAACCTTGGCGGAGCGAGGCCATCACATCATCTATGCGAGTTCCGAAGATCAAACTCATTGGGCTAAACCCTACAACTTTACGGAATACTCTCTCGGACCAAATCCCGTATCGGACGAACTTAACAGGCAGGTCACTCAGTCGCTGTCGCTCGATACTTTGAGCTTGGATACCATTAATATTTTGACTCATGCGGGTACCATTATCAACTATCATATGGTGTTTGAAGGATTAGTCAAACTCTTCAAGACCCAAAAGGTTGAATTGGTTGTTTGCGATTTCTTAGTCATTGCTTGTATGGATGCTGCTTCCTACATGAATGTGACAGTAGCTGGTAGCTTCCCTTCATTTGGATATATCAGTAAATTAAATTTATTTACCATATATTAATTTTTATATAATTATAAATTTGAATAGGTGCCAGTCATTCCACATATATCACGAATCGATTCGATATCTCTCCCCCAACCACGACGAATTTGAACTTTTTCCAAAGATTCAATTCAGTTATCGTAATTCCTATGGCGTTGCAGTTCTATCACTGGATGGTGTGCCACAAGTTGAATGTTTTGAGAAAACAGGTTAATGTTCCTCCTTTATACGGTCACGCTTGGAAAGGTTTGGATAAGAGTATGATCTTTGTTGATACGTTTTATGGTTTTGATGCTGCAAGACCACTTCCACCACTTGTTCAACCTGTGGGGCCTATCCTACCAGAAACTTACACGCCACTTACACCTGAATTGGAAGACTTCTATGAAGCACATGAACGTATTATGTATATCGCTTTTGGTACGATTGTATATTTGGATAAAGCTCAAATTACATCCATACTTGAGGGTGTATTGATGAGTTTACACAATGGAGTCGTGGATGGAATTATCTGGAGTTTGGTAAGCACGAGATCAGATCAATTCCCCACTCGCATCAAGTCACCCAATGGCTCATGGATCGATCCATCTTTCATCTTTGAGAATCTCCATCCCAACATCAAGATTATGAGCTATGCACCACAGTATGCAATTCTAAAACATGACAAAACAAAGCTCTTTGTATCCCACTGCGGTATTGAAAGTTCTTTCGAAGCTATGTACCTTGGTAAACCTGTCCTCGCCATTCCTTTCTTTGGCGATCAATTAACTAACGCCGGAAACTTGGTAGAAGCAGGCGTTGCACTATCTTTAGATCGCTACAAATTCACCACCCAATCTTTTTACGATCGCGTGAATGAAATCTTAATAGATAAACTGGACGAATTCTCCAAAAACTCCAAAAAACTGAAGCATATCACCTACATTGCCAGTAAAAATCGATATGTAGCGGCTGATTTGATTGAGAAAATTGCATTCTTCAGTCATTCTGACTTATTCCAGCATCAACCTCAAGGTACACTCGGTCATTGGGTTACGGCTGACAAATTTGGAGGCAATTACTGGCTTAGAACTTCTAATTGGGATGTCTATATCATCGCTTATACATTATTAATTCTCTTTATTTATGGTAGTATATGGTTTGTTAAAGTTATTTTCCAGAAATTTTCTTTCACTCTTCCCAAATCACCCCCAATTAAGCTTAAAATGAAATAAAATGATTAATTGAATTCAATATATCAATTTGAAATATTATTTTATTGTGCTCCTTAATGTATATTTTAAAATTATAATTGTGAATAAAAATTAATTTTATATAAAATAGAATTAAATTTTTCAGAATAATTTGATTAATTATATTCAATAACTTAAAAAAATATGTTCATACTCTGATTTCAATCAAAATTATATAATTCACAAGAAAAAAGAATTAATTTTAAGATACAATATAAATTCAATAATCAATAACAATATATTATATAGAATTGGTAGAAAATTCAAAGTTCAATAACCATATAACTTTAATAAATGATAAAATATTGAATATTAAAATCAATGAAAAACATTCATATCAATAGATCTTAATATTTTCATAAAATGTTATAATCATTATATCTTGGGCACAATATTACTTAACATATACATTTTAAACGTTTTAAATTGGTATTACTATTTTATTTTTAGTTCAGTAAAGATAATGATTTAACATTATTCATTTATTTATTAAATTTGATATTATATTCATGTAAATTCCGAAAATATTGTATATATCCGCTTCATTCAAATGAATATAATCATTAATTTTGAATGTTTGTTTTAAAAAAGTTTTGAGAAATATAAGAAATGTACTAATTCCTAATTCTGAAAAATCTACAGGGAAAAAAGATTCAACAGACTCATGGACTAGCAAGGTTTGAAACCGTAATCTAGAAAGGTTTTTTCACCTTTTTCATCCGAAGATGAAAAAAATGTCGTGGGACATATATTTTATCCAATTAAACCATATCGTCAACCAACCGAATCTTTCTTAAATTTAATTTTCGATATGGCCATGATTAAAAATGAAATCGGATTTATTATTAAGTTATGGGATTTCGAGGAAAAAATGAGGGGAAATCATTGAGTAAGTTTGACAAAACTAATATGTAGCTCAGATTCCCTCTTTTCAACTAGCTTAACACGTTAGTAAATCGTATTCATGTAAGAATATATAGACATAATATAATCAAAAATGGATTAAAAATTAATAAAAATATTAAAAAGATATTAATGAATATGAAATAATGATGGATGCAATGGAATAAAAGTGTAATCAACCTATTTTATTAACGTCAGTCTGTCATCAAAAATCAATCATGATCATCTTTGATTAAATTATGCTAATTTGGAATGAGAACTAATGAAATGAATCAATCTTATAGAATGGCCGAAACTGTTGCTGAACAAATTCCTCAAGTTGATGTTGAACAAAACATTGAACTCGCCTTATCCAAGGTCGATAAGAAAGCCCGTAAGGCTATGTCCTCTTTAGGCTTAAAACACCTCGACAACATCACCCGTGTTGTTTTCAGACGTCCCAAGGGTGTAAGTATAATTCAATATTTTTTTAGTTTTATTTTAGGTTATTAATATTTTTTTTCAAAATAGATGATGCTCGCTATCTCCAACCCCGCTGTCTACAAGTACCCCGGTCACGACTCTTACCTCATCTTCGGTGAAGCCGTCAACGAAGACTTGAACGCTCAAGCTCAAGCCCTTGCTAACCAAACTTTGGCCAGAGCTCCCGCTGCTGCTGGTGAAGCCGTCCCCGCTGAAGGTGAAGCTGCTGGTGAAGCCGCTCCCGCCGAAGAAGAAGAAGAAGCTGAAGATGAAACTGGTCTCGAAGCTAAGGACATCGAACTCGTTATGCAACAAGGAAACGTTTCCCGTGCCAAGGCTATCAAGGCCCTCAGAAAGAACAATGGCGATATTGTTGGTGCCATCATGGTAAAGTGCATATTTTTATATTTTATTTATATTTATTAATGCTCTATTTTAGGACTTGACCTCCTAAGCTAACCTCCAATCCTATCAATAAATATATATTGGCATTGAATAGGGAATTTAGAATAATTTTCTATTCTCAAAATGGTTATCAATACAAGTATTATTCACAACCTTATTATGAATAACAGTTTATTTAATTTCATATGCTTTAATCTATTGGGCATAAAGATTTTGATTATTCGCTTTCAGTTCATGATTAATTATTATGAACATATATTCAATATATATTTTATTCCTCAATCACCTTTCAAGGATTTTTCAACCGGGCACCAAAAATTCAACAATATCAATTATTCCAATTTATTTTAGCATTACCAATTTCTCTGTATCTTATCTTTACTTCCATATTTTTCCGTTTAACTACATTTCACATATATCAAGAAACGAATTCATCCCTCTTAAAACCAAGCATATTTTCTCCATTTCAAATTTATAGAATTTGATTAAAATATAATTATAATACTATATTCTTGAATCCAATTTTTGAATATTTATATATTCCGTTAGAGTTACAATCTATCATTTTTTTCAGCTCTTCAATCAAATAATTATTAAAATTTATTTTTAATTAATGATAATTTTTCAAATCATTATTAATCAAATAAAGTCTCATATAATTGATAATATTCTTAAAAGTTATAATGAAATTATGTAAATTACCTGTTCGATATATTTTAATTATTAGCGGTCAAATCCCTAAAGATATAAATACAATTTGCTTATTCGATATTGCAGTTATTGGGAAATTAAACTTATACAATTCAGATACTATACTATTTAACAAAAATTATTTCATCATTGTTTCAAAAGTTGATATACTTATTATATGGAATATATAAAAGAATATTTCATGTAAATATAGCAAGGTAAGAGAGAAGAAAATTGATCAAAAATTAAATTGATATGGAAATAAAAAATAAAATTAAGGATGTTATAGTTGGGAAATCAATGAATTGATAAGTGATTTAGAAAAAATATAAAGAAATTTGAAAATTATTAATGATTTCGAAAAATCTAAAAAATAATTTAGGCACTTATGAAGTTAAATCAGCAAGCCGTTGTAGTATAGTGGTAGTACGAAGCGTTGTGGCCGCTCAGACCGCGGTTCGATTCCGCGCAACGGCATTTCGATTTTTTCTTTTAATTTCTTTTTTTCAATAATATTTCTTCCTCCCAATTATGTATTCATTTTGCAATACATATTTTTACTAATCTGCATTTATTTCTAAACTCATCATTTTGCATATTATTTAGCTTGTATATATTACCAAATCTTTTGATTATCACTGTGATGACTGTTATAATACTGGCCATTATTTGTTTTTCACTTTAACAAAATTTTTAATGTAAATTGTAGCAGATTACTTAAAAATTCAGTTTTAACTACTATAAAATAGAATTAATTTAATGTAATATAATACAAAATTTATCTATCAACAACATGTACAATTTATTTTATTTTGCAATACAATCAGAATTCTACTTAAAATACATAGAATTTAGAAGTTTTAATATAAGGTTGTAATCTATCAAACTTAGCCAAAGTGAAGGTGTTAATTCTATCTTGTAATTTTCAAATAAAGTGTCTTTAATTTTGAATTGTTTATTGATGTAGAAACCATTTCAGTGTAGGGTTTGAGTGGCCATTGCGCAAAATATCATCGCCCGAGGCTTTTTGATACACTTATTGGTTGCTAGCAAGTTTTTGTGGTTGATGAGGAGTGCACTGAAGATTGAAAATTTGCTAGTGTAGGATTGGATGAGAAACAGTGCATTGGAGTATTTTGAACACCGAATTAGAACTTTGCCAGGGTTGATTATTTTGGCCATTTGTCTCGTTGAGAGTGTGGCCATGAATTTGGTGTTGATGTAGGCTGAGATGAGCGAGTAGGATTTGCTGCTAAATCTTCCCAATAGGTCGGATATATTGAGATTGGTGAAGTGGTGGATTTCGCTGGATATTAGGATTATGAGGTATATGTTAGATGAGTTAAGGAATAGATGCATTAGGCTATAAATGAGTAGGAATATAGATAGCACATTAATTTTTACTGTAAGCTCATAGCCATCTTCACTCAGTTCGGATTGATCAAATAGTCCAATCTATTGTAAATATGTATGAAATACTTTGTAAAGTACTTGAAATTGTGAATTTGGTAAAATCACAGCTTTCAAACTTTATAACATCTGGATTTACTAATGAACTTTTAAGATTTTTTAAAGCTTCTTTTTCACTATAATCACTTTTATATAGTATAATGACTGCAGCATCCATGTTGACTAAACATTTTGCTGTCTCTAGGCCAATACACTTATTAACACCTGGAATGGGAACTCATTTACTACATAAATTGTGAAATATAGAATGCTGACTGTCTAGTGTGAGATTTAAATATGTTCATAATAAACTGGAGTGATTTACAATGTTGAGGTTGATAATATGGCATAATAGATGTTTATATAGGATATAGATGAGTGATGATGAATGGTTGATTAATGTCCATTTCATAGTTTATTAATTTTTAAGAACCTACTTTTGAAACTAGAATTTGATTGTTTGTTTAGGTAATTTACTATTATTTCATATGAATCTATGATATATATTTCATTAATCTTAAAATAATAATTTTATTATAATTCCTATATTATTACTTACATCACTCTAGTTCTTTGCAATTGCTCTAGATATATAATAAAATTCGTTTAAAATCAATACTGAATGTAATAATTTTGAAACTACCATTTGAATGGGAATATATTTTAGTGATTTGACTCAACCATAATTATATTTAATCAAACAACAGTAGCCACACGATTCAAATCATATTTGTTGATAGTATATTCATAATTATAATCATAATAAAATTCTATTGAAAATAACTTGGAATATTTTACTTATTTTAATAATAATATGAGCTTTATAATGTTCGTCATAAAATCTGAACATGGTTTTAATTCAGGATAAAATTGAGTGGTATTGGACGTAATTAACAAAATAAAAAGAATGTGCATTTTAATAGAAAGGATTTAGTGTTAAATTTGGTACCTTTGAAATACTAGGAGACATTAGAAGGTTATTAAATGTTGAAGATGTGTAATAAACTTTAGTGTAAATAAGTTCAAAGGTCAAATAGATTTTTATTAATTATTTAAATGTAACTATTTAGAAATATAATGGTTTGCTAAGTAAAACTGGAAATGAGTTTATGCAAAAAGATTATAATACAATAAGCATTAGTTTAACTGATATGAATTGATGTTTAATATTAAAATCCTGTGTTAATTATTACAACTATTGATTTATAAAAAATATTCGACCTTATCCTATAATATTCCAAATATTAGTTCAAATGATAAAAAGGAACATAGTGAATATTTACTTTTTTATCCTGAATACCATTAGGTCTCTCATGATCAGGTGCCGCCGCAAAGGTATTAAAAAACCTAGTACAATCATCGTCAACCTCCAGAATAGATGCCATATTACCACAGCGGTAGCAGTAATTGGGCGCTGAGCATACAGTGGAAAGTAGCCCATCGTAGAGGATCTGGTAGCCTTCCATACAGAGTTGGTGAGCTCGTAGGATATGGTCCATTTGGTTATTCTCGAGGAATTTTTTTACGACGTCATATCCGAAGGTGTAGCCTGCACCTCTTGGACTCATCGCGAAGTCTTCCTTGTCAGGATCGGGGTCGGACCAGACTAGATCTGCCATGGGGCCTTCGTGTGGAATTTCTCGGAACCGATCGAGCACTTTGATTTGATCAATATAGTGAATGGATGGTGATAGACCTATTGCTGAATGTAAACTATATAATATATTATAATATACTAATAAACATTACCTCCATGAACACAAAATATACTATTATTAATGACAACTGACAAGGTTAAATAATCAAACATGGAGGTAAAATAAACCCAAACGGATGGAGTTCCATACTTTCTCAAACATTCACTATAAAACCCATATGTCTAATTCATTGATTAATTAAAAGGTGATTAAAATTAGTATTAGTGTACTTGTGTGACTGTTCTCGACTCATGATTCCCCCTAACCAATTGCACCCTACTGGGATATCTTAACTTGAGACAGGTGAGTAACATAATCGTTTCAACACTATAGTAACCTCTATCAACATAATCACCTAAATGTTTGATATTAACAAATACGTTACTAGGAATAATTTAATATTGTACCTAAGAACAAATAATTCGTATTGGGAGGGTACCCTCCAATTTTAAAAATTTCTAAAAGATCATAAAACTGTCTGATTCATCACATTAAATGATGTACTAGAAAATTTTATAAAATAAATTACCCGTGAATATCTCCCACAACGGTGACTGGAGCTTGAATGTGAACTACATTGGATTCTTCAACAAGTAACTCTTTGGCACGTTCGCATAATTCTTTGACGAGAGGTTCTGCTAGAAGTTGGCGATTGTAGAGTTGTTCGATGCATTCATCTAGATTGAAATGTACCATTGATTGAGTTGATTAATTAAGGATGTTGATTGTTTTAATTTGGACAGGGTCAGTCCTGATTAAATATTTAAATACTATTTTAACAGATATTTTATTATGGGACCGAATTGAATTTTATTATTACTCATTTCAAAGTGATCATTAGGATGCTTTCAATTCCAAGAATTTTCACTAGGTTTAAGCATGCTTATAAATATTTAATCAAGGCCTAGATAACTTATCACATGCATTACAAATACTTTGATATTATTTCACAATAGTATTTAATTTCAAATAGTATGATATTAAATATATTATTGTCACCATTAATCAAATATAGGTAATTTTGGCTATATTTTTATTTCCAAAATAAAAAGTTGAAATCAGATCAGACAGTTTGAGATGTTGGAATGGAGCTGAAAATGTTAAAATCATATAAGCTTTAGGTGGATTCGGCTTTTATTCAATTTTTGATATCAAACACCTTTTGATTGTGGAGAGAGTAATATTCAGATTAAAAAATATAATATATAAGTTTAATACTTTAACAATGTTCCCTGGTCACGATATTATCGAGGACATTGGATTACAGCTCAACCACAAATATTATAGCTTCTAAACTCTATTAGATAAATATATGAACAAACTGTTTGGAAAATTATTATTACTTACAAAAATAAGTTATTATATATATTTTTTAGCTTCTTAAATTTATTTTATAAAAAAGCAATATAAAACTTATAATTCTAAGTTAATACATCAAATAATATAATGTAATATAAGAATATTATATAACATTTTAAGAGTATGTAATTATTTAAAGGTAAAAAAACATAACGAAAATATAGCCTTAAAAAATAAGTAAAAAACAAGGGTTAGAAAAAGAATTTATAACATCAAAAATTAAACATTTTATATAGTTTAAGATAATATATTAAATTTATAACCAATATTATACAAAGGTTAAAAATAGATATAATTTATATTCAACAAAGTAAAAATATAAATGATCAAATATGAATTATTTTAAAACAATAACCAATAGATTTTAAAAGCTCTTAATAATATTGAGAGTAAAACAATGAATAGTTTTTCAAGATACATAGTATATATTTTAAATATAAAAGAAAACAAATTAAACTTAGGTTTAAAAGTAAACAGAATATATATAATATTTTTTACTCTATATTTAAAAATAGCATATATTCTATTATGTTTTTGATTGAATTATAAGTAAATTTGAGCAATTGAGCTATTGCCAAAAAACTCATTAAGATTTTTATCTTTAAAAACATAGTTTAACAAAATCTGTTTTTATATTTAATGTTATTAAAAATTGAAGTGATAATAAAGCTTGTAAATAAAATATATTCAAAGAAACAATTTTTGATTTTGATTTTAATTTAAAAATATTATAAAGTTAATTTCTTTAGTATTTCATTTAATTGAAAGGTGATATTGGGAAACTATATGTTCATTGTCATGCTTTTAATAAACTCAATAAAACTATTATAGATATAATTAAAAGATGAAAAATTAATAGCTAATTAATCAAAAAAAGATTAAAGATTTCGTAGATAAAATGTATAAATAATTCTTTAAATCAATTTTTAAACTATATCACATTGCTTTATTTCTTGTTTTAAGACTCAAAAATAGTGAAACCAGCCAATCAACATATTTGGAATGAAAACATAAAAGCAATGAAAAAATGACCTTATTACCAATTTAAATAAAGCTTACTTAACAAAATATGAAAATATCTTTGGTACATGTTAGTCATTTATTACAAGTATCGCAAAAGCAAAACACATGGTAATTATGGATATATATATATAAGGTAAGCAATTCTTTTGAAAACCCTCAATATTATATAAAAATGGATCATGATCTCAGTCCTATTAGAATCATACTCTTTTGCTATCTAACAATCAATTAAGCCAGTATTTCAGGATTAGTGCTGGTGCTTTCCCCCTGGGATCTTCAGACTCTATACAAGGCATGAAAAGGCGTGATCAAATTTATTTAACTTTGGACAATTTAGAGTGGGTTTTTGAATTGAATAAATTATAATGTCCCATGATTTTATCAATTTTTGTCAAAAATCAAAATATTTAAATTTATTTTATATGTTTTAATTCAAATAGTGAATAAAATTATATTAAAATATTCTAAAGGTATTGATCTATTATATTATATTCTACAATTAAATTAATCAATATAAGATTTTAAAAAGAAAAATAACAATTTAAACAATAAAATTTAAGTGGATTTTAAATTTAATATTATGAGATTAGGATTAAAACTATGTTCAACACAATCTTATGGCCGCATTAAAACAGGCTAGTATTAGATTAAGAGTTGTATAAAACGAATAATTTTGAACTGTGATGCTAAATTTTGTTAATAAAATTTAATAAGTTATATTAAATCATCTACATATGATAGTCATTAATCGCATTTATAATATTTGAATAAGAATATATTGTTATTATAGATGAATAATAATAGTAAAAATAATAGTAATACAGTATAGATTAATATTTAATTATTAACGAAGATATGGTTATATTTTAATAAATTCATCGATTGTTTGATTTTAATTAAATTTAATTTTTTTAAATGTAGTCAATAATAATTTAGAGCGACAATAATTCGGGGTCTTCGAGGTAGAATGCGAGCCTGTTTAAGAATTCGGCAGCGGTGTGGGAGTCGACGGCGCGTTCGTCAATACTCAAGTTCACGGTCATAACGGTCTTAGTTTCGAAGGCGGGTTGCGAGGAGGTGGAGATGGGAGTTTCCAGTAATTCATCAAGGAGATCCTTGGGAGCGGATTCAACGACTTTAGTAACCTTGGGAGCTGAGGGAGTTGAAACGGGAGCAGCACCTAATAATTCGTTGAAGAAGGCGTCGTTGTTGACAGATACTTCGACATCTTCATCAACGTAGGGAGTAGTCAAAGGAACTTGCCTGGAACTTCCGACAGCCAAGATACAGGCTTGAGGAGGGTTGATGATGGCAGTAAAATTGTTGATGTCAAACATACCCAAGTTGGAAATACTGAAGGAACCACCTTGGTATTCTTCAGGTTTCAATTTATTAATCTTGGCACGGTTGGCAAGATCCTTGACTTGGGAAGAAATGGCCAATAAACCTTGTTGATCGGCATTCTTGATAATAGGGGTAATCAAACCTGTAGGGGTGGCAACTGCAATAGAGATATCAATTTCAGGAATCAATTCAATCCCATCTTCAGTTTCGGAGTTGAAGCGAACATTGACAGCTGGGACATCTCTGAGAGCCAAACCAGCAGCTCTAATGATGAAATCATTGACAGAAACCTTGATACCATGCTTGTTTTTGAGCTTGGATCTGAGGGCATTGATGTTGTCCATGGTTATATCTTTGGCGACATAGGAGTGGGGGACAGTAGACTTGGATTCGGTAAGACGTCTAGCAATGACCTTTCTCATGTTAGAAGCAGGAATGTCAGTGTATTCAGAGGTAGCAGGCTGAGCTTGAGCTTGGGGTTGAGATTGCGATTTAGGAGCTTCAGCCTTGTTGGGTTGAGCTGGAGCAGCAGGAGCACCCTTGATCAGACCCAAATGTCTCAAAACATCACCCTTAAGAAGTCTTCCTTGGGGTCCAGTAGCTTGAATAGATTCAGGATTTTGAATATGGTGCTTGTGGATCAAGTGAACAACAGAAGGAGCGTATTGAGTGAATTTAGGCTTTCTGTGATGTTCAGCTCCAGTTTGAACTTGGGGAGCGGCAGGTTGAGCAAGAGTGGGTTTTTTAGCAGGAGCAGGGGAAGATTCTTGTTTGGGAGTTTCTTTAGGAGCGGCGTTTGAAATATCAGGGTATTCTAAAGTTTTCAAATCATCACCTTCTTCAGCTAAAAAGGCAATAACTTCACCAACTGCAATTTTTCCAGATTCGGGAGTGTGCTAAAAAAATATTAAAAAATAATTGTAACAATATATTATAAAAAATAAATACCAATATTTTAGCTAAAATACCATCTTCAGGAGCTTCAACTTCAATTTGAGCTTTATCAGTTTCGATCTCTAACAAAACTTCGCCTTGGGAGAAAGAATCACCTGATAATAATTTAGTATCCAAAAGCTAATTGATCTGAATTGAATTTGTTTTACCTTCTTTGAATTTCCAGCTGGCAATGTTTCCTTCAGTCATAGTAGGAGACATGGCAGGGAAAGTCATAGGAGTAGCTTTGAGGAGAGTAGAGCGGCAGTGGAAACCAGCTAATTGAATGATATTAATATGATTCAATGAAGGTAGATCTTAATGGTACCTCTCAATAACTTGGATTGATTGTTCAATAATTTAGAAGCACTTCTTAAACCAGTATAATGAATCATTGTATTTTGTAATATTTATCAATTGTAATTATGTTTAAAATGACCAATTGCAAGTGCTAAGGAATTGGAAATCAATGAAGTAAAGATTGATTTCGTTAATAGTGAGTTGAATATTGGGATTTGATGAGCTTATTTGGTTGATATCTAGTGGCTGGTATGGTCATAAGTTTAAATTTTAATTTTAATTTGTTTTTCAATGTGGGTTTGTAATCCAATTCAACTATCATCTGATTAGGTCATTGCACAATATCCTATGATATTGATCACAGTATAACGTAAATTATATTAATCAATCATTGGATCTATGATAGTGTTGATAAAGTTATGATAGGCTCTGTTATCTAATCATCTTTATACATATTATTATCATTATCTTTAATAGAATATCCCATTCTCAATACGGAAAAATATTTAAACCCTATAAACAGTTTATGATAAATAATGGTATTTTCATTAAATGATATGGATACTTCAAAATAATCTAATTGATAATAGTATATAATCATTCATTGTCATAATAGGGTAATTAACATAAGTTTCTTTTGAATTTTAAACTTACTATGATATCTATCTTGTCTATTTTCAGGATGTAGTTTGATTTAGAGAGTACAAGTAGTAGAAATTTGTTGTTAACTGGAAGTGTTTAATCTGATTTTCAAAAATAAGTATTGCGTTTGTAAGATATAACTGAACAATCACTTTATTTATTTTAAAGAAATGCCATTAAATATGTTTTATAAAATTTGAGAAACATATCCTATCCATAAAAAGTACATTATATTTTAACAGTAGTAAGGCAATTGATATTTAGGTTTAATAGCAATATATATCTACATGTTTTTTCTCAGATTGTTCATTTTTCTAATATTCCTATTCAGGATTATTATATTTCCTAATTTGGATATATGATTTTAATTTGATCCAATAAGGTTTAACCATAGATCCTATTTCCCAATTTGTATATAAAATAAAATAGGTCTTTACATATTTGGAATCAACTTTTCACAGAGCAAATATGTAAAACCATACAAAAAAATATTATTAATAATGTGCATTTTTACATATCTATATTTTCTAATAATTATTAGTAATGATTAATAAAATTATGATAAATATTGAATAAAAATGTAAAGTATCTAATTGATATTAAAGCATATTTGTATTAAATATAAAATTATCTGAAGCAGGAAATTAAGAATAACAACTAACAATATTTTGTTTAATTCTAGAAAATTCAAAGATATTAAACCAATAAGAATTGGGAATATTTGAAATTATTCATATAAATAGTGACGATTTGACTATTCAATCTAATAATTTATCATTTTAAAATTTTTTAATATTAATATTTATAATATAAAATGTCAGCTAATAGTGATTTAAGAATTAGGTATATATTTAAAACATATTGACATGATATTATTGAATAATTAATATATTTATTTAAATAAATATATAGACACGAATGGTACCAAAATGATGAATATATTATTGTAGAAATTTTCGTTAAAAAAGTTCAAAAGGAAGATGTTCATATTGAGTTCGATTCCACTACCGTCTCCATTCTCATTAAATTACATAACAAATCTGAGTACAACTTGGAATTAGATCCTCTTAGTCACCCCATCATTCCTGAACGATCTGAATTTAAGGTCCTTTCTACCAAGGTTGAAGTACGTCTCAAGAAGAAGTCTAGTGGCCTCAAGTGGAACGTTTTAGAAGGAGAAGATCCTCTCACTTCCAATATGCCTGCCGCTAGCGAACCTGCTGCTCAACCCAAGACCTCCAAAAAGGACTGGGATAAGATTGGTAAGGAAGCTGAAGCCGAATTTCAAAAGGAAAACGACTCTATACAAAACGCTTTCCAACAAATTTACGCCAACATTGATGACGATGCTCGTCGCGCTATGATGAAGAGCTTTATAGAATCTAACGGTACTTGCTTATCCACCAACTGGAGTGAAGTGTCTAAAGGAAAGGTCGAAACTTCCCCTCCCGAAGATATGGTTCAAAAAAAGGTAATTTGCAATCTTTTACAATTGAGAATATTTAATATTAATATCTTTTCTATTCTAGTATGAAATCTAAACAATTGGTTTAATCCTTCTTCTTTTCTATATAACTTGCACTTTATTATTAACAGCTAACTTGCAGATCAACTAACTTATTTGCAATACCTTAACCAGTATTCAGCATGTAATTTTAATACAGCAATGATTGAATTTATAATATTATCATAAATGATCCTTTTAATTTTTTGTTTTGATTAAATTAGATATGGTCTAAAGAGCAGCTTATAATTACCTCTTCAGTAATTGACTCTTGAATATCATTAATAAATACCATTTTTAAACTTGCGCCATTCTAATGATAATTACTATTACAATATTCTTTAAAGTGTTTTTAGCTAACTCAATACTTTATTAAACTCTATTTATTGATCAATGTTTGTAAGCTAGAATATCTTGTAACAATCAAAAATTTCAAATCTTGTTAGCAATTTTTATACCATTAAATCTAATATTTTTAATCAATCTATTGATCATATTTTATTATTAGATAATTGGCGGAGTTTGGTATAATTCTTATCATCTTTTCAAACAATATTTCAATATCTTTTATGAATAGCAAATACTAGTTTAATTTGCACAGATTTTCGACTATTTTCATATTGATCAATCTGCTACATTGTATTAATCTTTTATTCAGTTATCACCTATATTTAATTTTAATAGTTAATATAATATTTGGTCATTATTAACATTATATATACAATATAAATCAGATGATAAAAATATTATAAAAAAATTTTAAAAATTTAATATTTATTAATACCAAATTATTATATATTATAGAGTATTAGATCTAATTGGAATTTTTATAACCTTAAAAAATCAAAAATATAGTATTATAGGCTACTAAGATTTATCATTTACTTTTTTCAGGTGAGAGTAATAAGACATAACTTTTCTTATTTCTAGAGAATCAGTATTGATTGATATTGAAATTATTTAATAAATCATTGAGTTAATATTAGTTAAATATATAAAATATTTATTTTTAACTATATATCAATTGTTGTATCATAATAATGATGTCATAAAATCAAGGATATTTTATTTATTTATAATCAGAAAACCAAATTTAAAAAATATATTTTATATTTAATATATGAATATATTCATAATAGGTAATTTAATAAAATATATTGAAAAAATATATTTTACATATGTCAAGAGACTTTTTTATTATAAAATCCATTATATGTATTTTAAATTAGTAAAAATTTTCAATTTTAAAATTTGATATATATTATTATTATTATTTATAAAAATAATGATCTTAATCTTATACTAACTTATAAAAGTAAGTTATAAAATTAAAAATATAAATATTTCTATTAATATCTTAATTAATTTTAATTTAAATAAACTTATATCAAACTATATAATTAATATATATTTTTTATTTATAATATAATATATAAGGTTAAATTTAATTAATTATTAATTGATATATTAAAATTAAAAGTATATTTAAGATAAGTTATA
>JNEM01011452.1:0-11005 GCA_000697335.1 Conidiobolus incongruus B7586 | reverse complement strand
AATATTTTAAAATTAAGTTAATATTATATTAATTCAATTTTATAATAATCAGATTGATTAAAAAGGAAATACATAGATTATACTTTCCTTAAAAACTATTTTAATAAATAACCAAATATTTGATATAATTTAAATGTATATGTAATTATATTATTGATTTTCTGAAAATAAATTAATTTATAAATTTACATTGTAATATTAAATTAAGTAATTAAACTATAATATTGCAGAATACATGTTGTAAATATATTTATAATTTTTTAAATTAATTTCAGAAGATGTTAATAAAAGGATGAAATATATAAACTTATACTCTAGATGATTATTTAATAGAGGCATAGAAAATATATAATTTTAATATATTTTTTTCTAATGTAAGAAAAAAAGTTATGCGGAATAATGATCCCATAACTATCCACACAGATGATTAAACTATAAATTGTCTCAAATTGATAGAATCAGAATTATTAATAATTAAATAGATTGTGAAGAAAGTAAATATGGCAGAATTAAAATTTGATACAACAAGTTTCAAGGTATAAATAGTTTTTATTATACTATATATATATATATTTCACAAATTTCTGACATGATAATTATTAATATCTTTATTTTCTTCTTTAGACTCGACTACAAAGAGATACCAAAGCCTTTCTCTCTTTGACTAACTGTATTGATAAGAAATTTTATTTGCCCCAAACTGAAGAAGAAAAAGCATACGTATATATTAATATATTTTAATTAAAAATGATTTTTAATTAAAAATGATTTTTAATTTGACATGATCTTTTAGAATTCAAGATATATGTTTAATAAACGTAAAGAAAATCAAGATCCAAGTCATTTAAAAAAATTAGCCCAAGAAAACAAAAAAGCTAAGGTGGGTATATAAATCACTTGTTTTAAATTTGTTGTTAATTCAAATTTCTTTAGCTAAACCCGGACAATACAACTGATACTCTAGATGCCATTAAAGCCCATAAATTAAAAGAGGAGGAAGAAAATGAGCTATTCGATTCCGAAGATGATGAAGACGCTGATAGTGAACTTGATGATAATGATGATGACGATGATGAATCGGAAGATGAAGATAATGATAATGATGACGAAGATTCTGAACAGGATGATGAATCAGAAGACGAATCAGTTGCAGATGTGGATTTAAACAAAAAGAATGAACTCAATGATAATGCTAACGCTGATATCCAAAGCGGCTCTCAATTCCAAGGTAGGTTCATGAGAACGCATTTATGTATTAATTTACTAATATACTATACTAAGATTTAGAAATCATCGAACTCCAACCTTCTACTCAACTGACAAGTATTGATCTTAAGAAAAAACTCCGTGAAAAGATTGAAAGTTCACGACAATTACGTAAGGCTGAAGATCCCAAAAAGAGAGAGAAAGTTCTCAAAAAGAGGGAAGCCCGCAAACAGGGTAAAAAGGATAAGAAAAAGGCTAAAACCGATTCCAATGGCACGCCTAACGTTTCTATCACCCCTGGGGCTGAAAAGGTAATTTTAACCTAATTTTTCAACTCATACCATATATTTATAATAATAACCAGGTTGTCGTTGATGATAAAGCAATCACTAAGAAGGTAATAACATATTACGTTTACATACAAATATCATTTAGTTAATATAAACACTGTCTACAAATAGAAGCTAGAAACAAAGAGTAAGAACGCTGAATCTATCAATGAAGATGGCGATGTTTTCTTTGGAGCTCTTCAATTTGAAGGAATTAAGAAAAAGAAACAAACTAACAATCCTCATCATTTATTAAAGAAAGTTGAAGCTCAGGCTGAAAAGATAAATAAATTGAATCAAGAAAACCCTGAAAAAGTAAGCTTAATTGATGCAACAATAGCTGTTTATAATATTTAAATCATATTTTAGGCTAAAGAATTCATCGAAAAAGAAAAGCTTCAAAAAGCAGTGCTACAGGCTTCTGGAGTCAAAGTACGTGATGATCCCAAGTTATTAAAGAAGAGTTTGAAGAGACAAGAGCGTAAGAAAGCAAAGACTGCCGAGAGATGGTATATATATTATTTTCAATCAAAGTATTTCCATTTATTGAATACATTACCTTAGGAACGACATTAAGAAGAAAGAAACTAAGAGCATTAAGGATAAGATCAAGAAGAGAGA
This sequence comes from Conidiobolus incongruus B7586, assembly GCA_000697335.1. Classification (NCBI taxonomy): domain Eukaryota; kingdom Fungi; phylum Entomophthoromycota; class Entomophthoromycetes; order Entomophthorales; family Conidiobolaceae; genus Conidiobolus; species Conidiobolus incongruus. Next base: position 8,849 of record JNEM01011452.1, on the reverse strand, counting down.
AACTAATATTCAAGCTCGAATTGATGAGAAAAAAGCTCGTAAAAAGGGAATTAAAGGCAAAGCTAAATCCAATACCAAATCCAAAAAGCCCTTTAAAGGCGACAAACAAGCCAAAAAAGACGCTAAGAAAAAATGATTTGAATTTTCAACTTATTAGCAATTAATTACTATACTTTTGTATTACTTGATTTCTTCAACCTATAGATTCTTTATTAATAAATTCATAATTAAAATATTTATTCCAAACTATCATTAATTTTAAAATACATTATTTCAATATTTTTCTGCTTATAAAGATACCGTGAAACTTATAATTTACAATTCAAATTCATATATATCTATTCACAAAATTTAATTTGGAGAATTTTATAACAATTTATCTACTAATTTTGTTGTTATTTTTTGGAATAGCAACTATAAGTTTTTTGCAAATTCTTAGATTAAATGTTCTTTTAATATTCAATTATATTTACAAATTATACACTTATATTATTTGATTTGTGCATTATATTTCCTTTAAATAATATTTGAATATTATATATTTTAGAAATCATCTTTCAGAATTTGGTTGACTAAGTGTTCAATCAGATTTGCTATTTAGTTTTTGTGCACTAATTCTATATTAGTATAACAATTAATCATAATACAATATTAACATTTCTATTATATTCTTTGAATAATTCTAATCCATTCAATATATATAATATAGTGATAACAGAGATATTACTTTGATAAATTTTAAGGTTATAAAAATATATCTATTTTAAATATAGATTTTGATTAAAATATAAGAGTATACAATACTGAATTGACATATTAAAACAATTATTATATTTAATTTAAATATATTAAATTCAATATAATTATTAGAAAAAAATAATCAATGAGTTTGTTAATAGATTTATATTTTTGTGAGTTTTAATTCTAGTTGAAGATTATTTATATAGTTAATGAAATACACCTATATGATATTGTGTATTTTAATTGAATTGATATGGTTTTATAGAGTAATAGAATAAATATTGAGAAATCCACTAATATTAAATATTCTATATAATTTAATAGCTTTGTTCATATGGTAATAATTGCTAAAATAAATATAAAGTTAATAAATCTTAAAATAAATATAAAAATAATTACTTGTCATAATTATAGTTGTATTAATTATTAAATTTGATTATAGTCAATGATGAAAGAGATACTATAAAATCTATAGCTAAATCTTGTTTACTGAATTCAGCAATAATAACTATCAAAAACAAAAACACTGGAAAAATTACTGGATTCGATTTTACAGTTTTGTGATATTATTAACACTATAGTATACTATATTCTGTAGATGTAAGATAATATAGAGAAAATAAATACTTTCATTTAATACTTTTTAACAAATTTTAAATCTGTTGTTTTTAGTTTTAAATGGCAATATTATACTTAGTTATTTATTTATTTATTTTGCTTCAAGTGAAACTTGAATAATTTTAATATTTTATATTATGATTATAAAACTTTAAAAGATTTTTAAATTAATAGTTGAAATAAATAAAAATATCAATGAATATTTAATGAGATATGTGTAAAGTAAATATTCAGATTTTATAGTCTATTAATTTTGAACAATACAATTCAAATTGACAAAATTTCATATATTTTAAATATAATCTAAAAGAGTATATTCTATGTAATAGAAAGTAATATATGGTATTTCATACTCTTTCAATTGAAATTATTTTAATAATTAATAAAGATATACTATACAATAGGCTTAAAAGAATGTATTTAAAATTACTCATATGTGAATATTATGTATATCACAATTGTTAATTCAACAATATATAAAATTGATATTAAATATATTATTTATCAACGAATTTGAAAATATATTTAATGACAGTGTAAAATATAAATGAAACATAGAAACTCTGATTGTTATGTAATTAATAAATTAATATAGATATACATTAATGATGATATAATATTTTATTGAATATATAAAATTTTAAAAATTAATGAATTAAAGAATGAATTTTAATCGAAAGCATCTTCTCTATCAACATAATCCTCAGCAGGAGCTTCCGCAGAAGTAAAGTTGATGAAATGAGTTGGTCTATGGCTTTCGTCATAGAAGGATTTGGGTTGATCGAGTGTGACAGTATATTTCATATTTTCATTCCACTTAGCACCCATAAAGTTATAATTCCAGCTACCTTCTTCTGGAACCATAAAGAAACCGTGAAATTTATCAGATAAGAGCATTTGAATCTTCTCATAATGGGTTGATAGATAACCGCGAGGATTTAAACCACTTTCTTGGTTTTGTCTGCCCCATTCAAAACCAGCTGGGGTCAATTTGTAGGCAGTTAGTGAGCATGAACCTGGTGTGAATGAACATGTAATGACAATTGTCTTTTCACCATCCCATGATTTGTGTTCAGCCATAATGTTTGCATGAGTAGTTACATCATAAGGAGATAATTGCGTTAATTCATTAGGTTGAGTATGAATCCATCCAAGAGGTTCAAGGTCCTTAATTTGGTCATGCTCTGGCAATTGATGTGGCAAATGAATTTGTTGATGAGTACCATGTTGAGGAACCATGACAATACAACGAATTTCTTTCACTTGGTCATGTTCAGGTGGAGATACACCATAAATGTAACCAGCAATTTGAGTACGAAGATCTGAAATCATTATAAACTTCTTAAGGATATTCTTAGGGAGTACATAAGTGTAACCAGTTTCTTTGATATCATCAGAATTGACGTAGATATGGTTGGTACGAAGATGTAAATTAGTTGAAGAAATGGCTCTGATTCTCCAATCGGTCTTAGAAGAGAAAGTTTGAGTTTCATAATTACTAGTGGTAGTAACAATCATTTCATCACCATGGATATTATGAGTCTTGGTAGTGACAGCAGTAAGCTGACTTTGTTCTTTAGCTTGCTTTTCAATTTCAGCAATTTGTTGACGTTGAACAGAAGGTGCAGAAATTTCCATACCAAGTATAATATCACGAATTTCAGATTGAGTAAGTGAGGCAACATTAACATTATTAGCTTTTCCGTAATCAGCAAGGATAAGATCTTTCAATTGCGTTTCAACCTTAGCCCAAGTTTCATCAGAAAGAGTTGGCCAGATATGATGAGGTTCGGTAATAGTGTTTCTGTCTGGTCTTAAAATCATCTTAGCCTTGTCATTGTTGATATGAAGAGCTCTTAAAATAAGGATTAATCTTGAGAAAGCTGTGTAAGAAGAGATAGATTGTAACCAATCGTCGAATAAATTAAATAAAACCATTTGAGGTTCAGTGGCTTTTAAGATTAAATCACCAAATTTTTCAACCTTCAAACAAGCTTGGAAAGGTAATTGCAATTCACTGCCCTTGATCACAATGTTGGGGAAATCGAGAAGATGGACTTCAAGAGGATCTAACATACCCTTACGAGTGACAATAATTTGCTTAGGTTGTTCTTCAATGGGAAGTGAACGAATCAAAGCAGCAACTTCTTCAGCAGTCTTCCATTTGGCCAATTGACTAAGACGCTTTTGACCAGCCCAAACAGATGTATGAATGATCTTGAGGAATAATTGACCAGTTCTGGGATTGAAAATGAAAATAGCACCGTTAATTGGCTTAGTAGTCAAATTGCCTTCAAAAGTCTTATGGATAGTCACACGATATACGTTGGTATCATCAACAAACCAGATGATTTGATTACCAAATAACTCAGAGTAATTGGAGCTACTTAAGTAAGGTTCTGTGGGCTCAGATGAATAAAGCTGTAAACCTTTACGAATACGTTCTCTCAAGACATACAGGGCAGGGTTGGCTTTCATAATCTTGTTCATTGCTTGTTGGGCCAATGGTTTTAGACCTGGGAACCAATTACCATAAGCAGAATGTAAATTGTATGCTAAGTCTACACCAATCATTAAACCACATGGGGATGGGTAAATACTCATGTTATCAGTGGTGTAACTAAGGAATTTGGCTCTGGTATAACGTTCAATATCATGAGAATCAAAGTCACCCCATCTGAGTTGAACATCAATCCAAAATTTCTGGGTAGTAGAGTCATTCATTGTGTCTTTGGTGTCATTGAGTAATGAGGGTCTAGACACACTCCATTTATATCATGCAAATAACAAAATATCTGCACAAGAACTGTTCATTTTATAACTCTTTCTTGGATGAATAGTTTCTTTTTGTACTGTTTCAATTTGTAATGCTTCTAATTCTTGATCAAAAACCTGACACAAGTCCATAACTAAACTTTCATGAATCTTTTGCCACAAGTGAGCTCTGAAAATTTGGATCAAGGAAATCTTTAGGGTTGGAATTTTGCCATGCATGAAGATACCGGTGAGATCCAGCTGCACTTGGAAGCCTACGTACACATTGGCTCGATCTAAAATAAATATAATTAATACCGAAATAAATTATCAAAAAATATTCAAAAAACTTACTGATAGTAGGTGACCACCATAGTGTGAAACGTCGATTGGGGATCTGGTTGAGACCAGACCTTTGGGCGTTAGTGAGTTTCTTAAACTTCATGCTTTCTTCAAAGCCACTTGCTTTTTCCCAGAAAAGACCTTCCCATGTAGGGAAGTAGGTTCCCTTAAATAATGTGTGTTCTAAGATACCCTCAACACCACCAAGTGCTTGTATCATATCGGTACGGTAGTTGTTCAAATTCCAAAGCTTACCATCGTGGCGTTGATGAGTCCACCAGAATGGGTTGTTCTTCAAAATTTGATATTGTTTGAAATCGGTACGAACTCTCCATCCCTTATCATAAGCTAAGGTATGACGATCTTTCTGGAATAATGTATTGATACGAGGAATACCACGATCCCAAGAATCTTCCAAATCTTCCAAAGTCAGTCTTCTATTTTGTTCTAAGGCTTCTTGTCTCTTGAGAGCGTACTCAGCCCAAACTCTTTGAGAATCGATAAATTCAGACTCCCAAGGTTGAAGATAACGGTATAAATTAGGAATTAATTGATCTTCTTCATGAGACATACCAGAACGGAAATGAGTAATACCAGTTTCAGTTTGTTTAGACCAACGAAGGTCAGACTGAGGAATAAGAACATGACCCATAGATAACATTCCTAAACCACCTAATTCCTTGGGAGAATAGAAAACAACTGGAGGGAAACGAGTGGGCATTTTAGAGTTAAGACCAATCTTAATTCTAGTTTGAATTTTGTTTTCACACTTGACTAATAGATCAAGTAATTCATTAGTGTGAACCACAGCTTCACGATAGTAAGTCATTAAACCAATTAAAGCAGTGTTCCATTTGTTGACAATCTTAGAGAAAGTAGTAGAACCAGATGACATAAGAATTTGTCTAATTCTATTGTGGAAACGTTGCATGGATTCTTCATCTACCCTCAAGAAAGCTTGAGCAGTACGTTCTTTAGTAGCAGAATTGACAAGACTCCAAACACTATCTTTAATAGTGAATTCTTCATTTTGATTTCTAATTTTAGGTAAAATACGAACATCAAAACCACACATAGAGAATAATAAGTTAGGATTATCTCTACTGTACACACTGACGAATGATTCATCCCATTCCAAGGTAGTCAGGGATCTGGGTAATCTATTCTTAATATCCCAAAAAACGGCTCTTCCCAAATTAACATCATGCTTCATTAAACGCATACGACAATCACGAGGCCAGCACTTCTTATTATTGTAACCAACAATATTTTCGTTATTTGGATCAGGATTCTCAGTAAGATATCTTTGAATTAAATCTCTAGATTCTTCAGCAGTGAAACGGAAGAAAATATGAATTCTGTCGATATATCTGGAATAGAGGCGGATAGGATGACCAGTTTCTACAGTTTCATTAGGGAAATGCAAGAAATCATTGGGTAACTGAGGTGGTCCAGCAAGTTGGGATGCACGGAAAAGACCAAGGATGAGAAGATCCAATACAAGACCATAGTATTGGAAGATGAAACTAGCAAATTGTAGACCTCTAATCATACCATATCCATTAATGTGACTCATATCTTTATAACTAAGAGTAACATTGTTCTTAGCAGTCATATAATCAGCCAAGTTGGTGTCCAAAATTAAACGAAGTAAGTGATTAAGGAAAGTCAAGTCAAGCTTTTCATATACTTTGTGAAGTTTGGTTTCCAACATTACATTACATTCACCATTTTCAGTAACCCATACATCGGTCAAGTTGTTAATGCCTTGACACCACTTGTAGACCAATTGCGGGGGAGGTTCAGAATCGGAAGGGTTGATCCAATTGGGGAACAAGTTACGTTTATCGGCTTCATACCATAAATATTGGTCTAAATAAGCATCGGTAATCTTTTCCAATGGTTCTACTTCGTAAACAGGAATCAAATGGCTGTAAAGATCCATAAACTCAATACCAACTTCTTTGAAAGCTCTTTGAGTCAATAAGAGACGCTTAATTCTACTTAAAGCTTCGTGAGGGTTATCGTAAGCTTGTTCGATTAATCCCAACTCTTCACGTTGACTCTGATTGAGACGACCCTTAATACTATAAGCTTCCTTCAGACGTTCCAAAGCTAAAATTAATAATTTGGTGTCATGTTTATAAGAAAGAGGTGGGAAAGGGATAGGAGAAAATTTTCTACTTTCTAACCAGTGAACGGTTGAAGTGTAAATGGCAACACCTTCTTCAGATGAAATGTAGGGACCATCCTTCTTGTAATTGTGTTGACGTTCTTGTTCGGCCTTAAGCCACAAACGAGTTAAACGACCCAAATTCTTTTTACAGACTGTCTTATCAACAGTAGCACCACGACGAATACGCTCACGATTGTAATGAGCAACACTAGTCCACCAATCAGCTTTAGATTTGACATAACGAAGGATCATATTTTCAACAGGAGCAGGAAGCCCAGGTACTTTCCAAGGTGAATTGGCCTTCCAGCATCTCCAAGCTTCACTTAAATGTTGCAAAATGGTTTTAGACTTATTGGCTTTAATACCTTCAGGCATCATATCAGTGATATCATGCATAACAGCAGCACGAAGTTCAAGATCATAATGGGATTCGACTCTCTGCTTGGTAACAGTCTTGGCAATACCCTTAGAGTGACGACCTTCGAATTGACGAGCTAGCAAATTACCTAACCAGCGTTCAAGTAATGGAACAATACCTCTCATAAAGAATAGCCATACTCTCCACCCAGGAGCCCAGAAACCAACACCTGGACCTTTACCAACTGGACCAGTGTTGAAACGGTAGTAGATAACATGCTTCAAATCTTTACACATACGAATTTGTCTCATCAATTTGTACTTGAATTTATACATACCGGTAAGCTGACCAACATGAGCAAAGATATATTGCAAACCATCAGCCAATTGGTAAGCATCGGCATTACCAAGACGGTATTGAACATGGGCGTCAACGATAAGTTTAGTCAATCTGAGAATTTCACGACATAAATGGAAAGCATTACCGAAACGAGACTTCTTACGTTCTTTAGTAGTCAAAGTTTTAACAGGTTTCAAGTTGAAATTGTAGTCCAAATGCAAGTAATTGAGATTCTTACGATGAATAAGCAAGTTGAGCATGTTATAACCTTGACGACAAACTTGGAGACCAGCTTCAACCCAATCCAATTCGGTAAACTGGAAGAATTTGGTAGCATTTAATTGACGGAAAAGATATTTCTTATTCAAAGCTTTAGGCTTACGACGATGAAGTGCATTTAATACGTAGCATTTTAAGAGCTTTTGATAAGAAACTCTAACCTTAGTAGGTTGACCAGGAGGACAGTGTTCAAGATACCAATTGTTAATGAGAGGAACATCTTGGGCACGACGAGTTGTACCACATTTTTTGTTAAATGGATGAGGAGCCCAATACAATTGAATACCATTGCTAGTATTGTCAGTATACAAGGGTGTATCACTCAAGAAACAGTCAACCTCTTCAGGTAATGTAAAAGAGTCATCTTCATCACCATTATCACCAAAGAGTTGATCTTCGTGAGAAACCATGACTCTGTTATCTTCAAAAGTACGAGTAATGATAGGATTAATAATAGGGTCATAATACAAAACAGGCAAGTCAGGGTTATCATTCTTGATGTATACAACAGGGCAATAATGGTACCATGAAATTCTAACAGCTCTTGGAAGAGAGTTATAAAGATATGGGAAAGCAATCTTGTATTCGGTACGAATCTGTTGACGAATAATAATCTTGTTAATGTCGTTAAATTCATTCCAATCATCATCGTTAGGATTATAATCTCTAAAGAGCGGTTCAAATTTAGGACCACCAGGAATAGCTACATTAAGAGATTTAGCTGTAATAAAAGAGTTGATGTCAAACAGATAAAAATAATTCTTGTCAGGTAAATCAGATAAAAGCTGATTTGCTAAGCGATATAAATTGGACATAATTGGAAGGTCCAAGTTCCATTTTCTATAAGTAGGACCATTAACGAATTTGGTATCCACTAAGGGCTTGTGATCATAAAACCATTCATAAATGGCAGCATCTTCTTCTTCATCCAATTCCATTTGAATGGGATCCAAAGGTTCAACTTCTAAAATATTGTCACCATAATCCAAAGGAGGTTCTTCATCGTCAAAGGGAGGAAATCTCATTCTTTTGAAATGTCTACGATCTCTCTTCTCACGACGCATCATGATCCACATAGAACCCCATTGAGCCATATAAATAGGTTCAATAACCCAAGGAATTTCATTGACAAAAGTAATAGCACCAGTAATATGGTAAAGGACTTTCACTTCGCGAACCTGCTCCCAAGGCATAGGCATATTTTCCAAAAGTTTCAAAACAGCGTGAGGGATATATTTCAAA
>JNEM01011446.1:0-11164 GCA_000697335.1 Conidiobolus incongruus B7586 | reverse complement strand
TATTAATATAATTAAATTAATATTTAAATAAAGCTATATAATTATTTATATTGAGCTAATTAATTATTATCATAAAATTAAAAAAATGTGAAATTTTTTAATTTTTGATTTTTCAAACATATTATTAGTTTCAGATAAAAAAATATATACAAAACAAATAAGAAAATAAGTAGTTTTAAATTATATATATATAAAATAACTTTTTTGATTAAAAAAAATAATTTTTTAAAATTAGTTATTTAATTTAATTATACTTAAACCAAATAATAACCATCAAAAGTTTTTTATTTTAGTATTAGTAAAACTTAACCATAAACCCTCTAAAATCATTTAAAATTTATAAACAACTTTTGGTAATAGAGTATTATCTAAATTAACAATTTATTGCTAGGTAAATTACTTTAAGGTTAAGAGAGAAACTACCCAAAACCTGTTAAAATCTAAAAAACTAATTTTAACTATCACTCTTTTAATTTTTAATAAAGTAGAAAAATATATTAAATAGTACCCTTTTATTTCAGTTAGAAAATTATTAAAACACTTTAATATTAGTTACACAAGTATTTTATATATATTAAAGTTTAAATTAAAATTAATCAATAAAAATGTAAAATAGGTACCTTATAATTTAACTAAAACTTAAAATAAAGTTAGAGTAGCTATTGCTAAACAAAACTTACTAAGGTATAGCTAGAAACCAAGGCTTTTATAGCAAATTATTGTAATTGATGAATCTTAAATTCTTTTGTATAATCCTTTACTAAAACATAAATCAAAATATTAAATTAAGTTAAATCAACCCCCTTTACAAATTCCTTTAAATAAACACTTTGTTGATAGATGAATGTTAATTATTGTAATGGATTATAATAGCATATGCTATTCTTATTTAGTTTTTAAAGGAAAATTAATTAATAGTAAACATTATATTTCTTTTTTAAATAAAATTATTTCTAATTAGTATTCTTAATATAATTTGAGAAGACATATTAATTTATATAATAATTATAAAATATAAATCTAAAGTTGTAAAAAACTTTTTAATTAAAAATAACTAGAAAAAACTACCACATCTAGTATATTCCTTAGAATATAACCCATGTGATTATAATTGTTTTAGTTAATTAAAAAACCAGCTTGCAAGAAAGAAAATTTTTGCAACAAAATTTAATTAGTGTGTGAAATATCAAATTTCAGTCTTTAATAAAAAGAACTATTTTTTAGGTATTAGATCTTTGCTAAAAATATAGCAAAAAGTTATTAGAAATAAAAGATAATATTAAATTTATATTATATATTTATTTTTACTTTTTATATATTAAAATGTTTATTTTTTTTCAATTGCAAAAAATTCCCATTATTTAAATTACAAAGTAATATTGTAACTTAGTTCTAAAATCATTAAAATTCAATAAAAAATTTTTGAATCAAATAATATTTAGAGATATTATAACAATATATTTTAACCTAGAGTTATATTCATCCACTATAATCTATCTAATAATCACCCCAGATTAAGATTCTAGTATTATTATAAACCTAATATATATTAGTATATTTAGCAGTATTTATTTTATTCAATTTAAACTCAAATACAAATTATATTAAATAACCAAAATATTAATATGGTAACCTAAATCAAAGTGGAATATTTAATAAATAATTTAATTTATCTATTCTTTTGATAAAGTATTTAGGATATAAATATCATAAGTATGCACTACCAAAGTAATGAATATTATAATTTTTATACTTTATCTTTCGAATATAAATACTCAATCATCGTATTCATTTAAAAAATATATAATACAGAATCGATATTATAACAAGAATTAATCCCAATATGTATAATATTTTTATATCCAAAGTAGATATAAATATATTTTAAATAGTAGCTAGATTTAATAATAATTTCTATTCAAACATATGTGTAATGATATGTCTACAATATTTCAAATTCCAAGTTTGCTGAAATTTTGTAAATCAAGTTATCCAATTGAAATCATGAATTAAGTTCTATTATCAAAAAGGTTTGGAGTCAATTCTGGGTTTGATTTAAGAAAAAAGGAAACTAACTGTTCGAAAATGAATTAAATTGATTATTTCTTATAGAGCACTCCTATATATTTGTTATATTTAGTTTAATGTTTATTATAGGCTATATTTATGAATGATTTAAATCAAATGATTATTTTGTATTATTTTTAATATATTGATATATTATTCTATTTGTATAAACATATCACAAAAGAAATATAATCAGAAATATATTTTATATAGTTACTGTATTTAGTATATATTATTTTATAATTTATTATATAGAATTTATAATCCATTAATATTTCTCATTAATAATAAATACTAACACAAGTTGGGAAAGCTGTGTTCGGGTTAATTTAAGTACAAGAGTGAGATCTAGGGAATTCAAGGTAATTGTTAGGGAGAGATGGAGTTTATAAATTTAGAGTAGACAGCTAGGAGGACCCAGATCAGGCTCGTTGTGCCCAAGATAGCTCTAACTCCGGGTTTTAAATTGAGTAAGAGTAAGGATTTATGAGATTTTCGGGTGGCTTGTATCATCAGCCAATAAAAGGATAAAGCTCAAATGGCTTATCATATAAGGAGGCATGACCCTTATATTCAGTTTATGTAAGCATATTTAGTAGGAGAGGAGTCTCCTGACTCATGACAGTACTTTTAAATATTAAATTACTTATATTTTTTTAATTTAATATTTCCAAAATTTATGTCATATTAGGTTAAGGTGATTAAATAAATGATATTTTGTATTGATTGTACAGTATTCAAAAATATATCAAAATAATTTTGATTCGAAATTACTATTAAAACCAATTTCATTTATTATATATATTTGATACTTTGAATTTAAAAAGATTTGATTTTGAAATATGTAAATCTATCACTATATGCAGATTATAGTTAATTTTTAAATATCAATAAAATTATCGATCTTTGACGATTTGGTAGTTATATTAAATTTATTTTACCATTATCAACAGAATTGAATAAGTTTAATAAATTTGATAAAGGCCAAAACTTAAGGGAATACAAGACACAATATATAATTAATTTTAACAAACTGGATCAATAATACAACCCTTAATAATATGATAGCACATAGTTTGCAAAACAATTTTGAAAGCCAAAATACACGTTATTATCTGATATGATATTTTTATAATTGAATATTCTTCCCAAATAACAATGCCTATATCACCTAATATACAAATAAAACATGTTGAAAGCGCAAATAGTACCTTTCGAAATAATCGTTCTGATCGGTTTTTCAATTTGGATATAGTATATATATAAAGATTAATAATTAGACCAAATTCTGTTATGGCCACCAAGATCCAGAATGCTAATTCGGCATATTGAATTATTATAGTATATTTATATTCTAACAGTTCATCACATACGAGAAAAAATATCAAAAAACCTAGTGTAGCTATTATAACTGATGTCCAAAATCCAAAATAAAATATCATTTTCACACGACGCGACATAGAATAAAAGTTCTGCTCCAACAAAGTATAGTAATAAATAGGGCACATTATCAGCCAACAAAAGCCAGCGATTACATAATATAACCTAACCGGTCTTTCAGATAGATTCGATAAAAATATTAAAATTGTTTGAACTAACAAAGAGGAAAGCATTACTATCCTTAAATACCATTTACCCCTTGTAAATATACCACATTCTAATATATAATCAAGTAAAAGAAAATCTATTATTAACAGGATGATGAAAGATAATGGTATTACATATATCGGGTTACTATCTAAATTCATTTTTCCAATAAATTCATGATTTGCGAATTTTGCTTTGATACAGATACTATTTTATATAAATAAGAGTTTCAAGCCATTTTTAACCTAGTCAATTTCTTTCCTTATTCATATAATCATAATTATTCACTTTAATTAGATATAAATTTGCATTTTAAATTTATTCAAATTGAAACTTGTTTTTAAAATGAAACTATATGATCAACTCAATTCTGATAACAGAAAAAAATTCAATTAAATTTACCAGTTAATTAATTCATTACTATTACTTTGTAATTTAAATAATGGGAATTTTTTGTGATTGAAAAAAAATAAACATTTTAATATATAAAAAGTAAAAATAAATATAAAATATAAAATTAATAATTTCCTTTATTTCTAATAACTTTTTGCTATAATTTTGGCAAAGATTTAATACTTGAAAACAATTATTTTATTAAAGACTGAAATTTGATGTTTCACAAACCAATTAAATTTTCCTGCAGAAATTTTCTTTCTTGTAAGCTGGTTTTTGAATTGCCTAAAACAATTATAATCAAATAGTGTATTATCCTAGTGCTAGAAACTAGGATAATTATATTAAATTAAGTTAGATTATTGGTAAGTGATAAGATTAGAATATAATTATAGAGGTTTATTAGAAATTTTTGATAAAGATTTAATATTATAGCAAGGTAATTAGGTAAGTTAATGAATGAATAAACAAATAAATAGGTAGATAAATAAATCCCTGTTATATTCCTCTTTTTTATACTAGGATGAGAATAGATTAATTTAAGGGAAAGTAGGATAAAAGATAAATTATAGGTAAACTAACATAAAAGGTAAATATATATAGATTAATTAGATAGATATGTGACACATAGGTTATAATCTAGGGAATATACTAGATATGGTAGTTTTTTCCAGTTATTCTTAATTAGAAAGTTTTTTATAGTTTTAGATTTATGTATTTTGTAATTATTATACAAAATAATAGGTTTTCTCAAATTATATTAAGAATACTAATTAGAAATAGTTTTATTTAAAAAAGCAATATAAAGTTTACTATTAATTGAATTTCCTTTAAGAACTAAATATAAATAACATATGCTATTATAATTTATTGCTATAATTAACATTCACTTATCAATAAAGTGTTTATTTAAAGGAATTTGTGGAGGGGGTTGATTTAACTTAATTTAACACCTTGATTTATGTTTTAACAAAGGCTTATATAAAAGAATTTAAGATTCATTAATTATAATAATTTATTGTAAAAGCTTTGGTTTCTAGCTATACCTTAATAAGTTTTGTTTAATTATAGCTACTCTAACTTTTTTTAAGCTTTAGTTAAATTATAAAGTACCTATTTTATATTTTTATTAATTAATTTTAATTTAAACTTTAATATATATCAAATACTTATGTAACTAATATTAAAATGCTTTGATAATTTTTTAACTGATATAAAAAGGTGTTTTTTAATATAATTTTGCATTTTATAAATAATTAGAAAAGTAATAGTTAAAATTAGTTTTTAAATTTTAACAGTTTTAGATAGTTTCTTTTTTAGCTTTAAAGTAATTTACCTAGCAATAAATTTTTGATTTAAATAATACTTCATTAACAGAAGTTGCTTATAAATTTTAAATGATTTTAGAGGGTTTATGGTTAAGTTTTACTAATACTAAAATAAAAGACTTTTGATGGTTACTATTTAGTTTAAACATAATTAAATTAAATAACAAATTTTAAAAAATTAATTATTTAATAAAAAAATTATTATATATATATATAATTCAAAACTATCTATTTTCCTATTTGTTTTTTATATATTGTTTTATTTAAAACTAATATTATATTTGAAAAATCAAAAATTAAAAAATTTCCCATTTTTTTAATTTTATAGTAATATTATTTATCTCAAAGATTATTTTAATACTTAAGACTTTTATAATGTTTTTATTTCCATTAGGCTAGATTGATTTAAAATATATATTTCATAAAATATTATATTTTCTTAATATTGATTGAAATAAATAAATATGAAATAAAAAAAATTATATATTAAAATTATATTTGAAAATAATTTATAAAATACATGAATAATTATAAATTGAGTATACATAAAGGTTGTTCTTTTACTACAAATAATAATAAGAAGATTATATTTATATATTTTCCAAGATCAAGTCCAAAACACTTTTTGTTTTTATTTTAATTTGTCAAAATAAGGACATATTTTTTAAATAGGTTATCAAAAATAATGTATATATTATTAATAATCACTATGGTTTTCTTTTTTGAATTATTTTTTCATAAATATCTTACTTATATTCAAAATAGTAAAGATATATTAATTATTATTATATTAGTATTTTTTGAAGAAATATTGATTAGCATAAAATAAATATATTTTTTCATTATCACTGCTAATATATAAAAGTCTGAATAGCCAAATATTTTTTAGGATATTATAATATATTAAACTATATTAAAATTTTTTTCAAAATTATCTGAAATATTATATTTGATTTAGAAATTATTATTTCAAAATTTATTTCATATTAATTACAAAAGTTGAATAATAAAAACTATGTAAGATATTTAATTATATAAATCTATAAGAAATTTCAATATATGATAATAACCCAGTGATTTAATAATAACAAAATAATTATATAATAATTATTGTGAAATTTATTAAGAGCAATAATAGAGCTTGATGTCACTAGAGCTCAGTAAATATAAATATTTAGTTTTATATTCTACCAAATAATAATAAGTTATAAGCTCAGAAAAAATTTTTGATTTTAGTAATATATTATAGATATGAATTTTTAAGCAAAATATTTAAATTAAATATCATTTCTACTTGCTTTTATGAGTAATATTATTCAAAAATTATTGGTTCAATTTTTGTAGTTATAATAATTGATAGAATTCCAGACAATTTGAGTATATACAAATATATTAAGTAATTTGTTAAAATATAGAAAAGTATATTTTATTGAAATATATAAAACTAAATTTTGAAAAATAACAGCTATAACGAATATATTTTATATTTTTAAAATAAATTTAGTTATTAATATTGAATATAATTGCTTTAATAAATTGAAAACACATAAATTCAAAAACCAATTTGAAGGCCATAACACATGTTATAATCTCATAAGCCAATTTTTCTTGCACATAATTCTCTAAAATACAGATACCAAAATCACCCATCATACAAAGAAAACAAATTAAAAGACATAATTGTACCTTTTGCCATAATGGTTTTGAAATCCCATTTAACTTATTTTTGGCATAGAGGTATATTTTAATTAGGACAAAAAATTCGATTAAATTTAGAAATAACCAAAATGCTAAATCGCAATAATTTTCTATAAAAATATATTTAAAACCAACTGCTGAATCTATAATGAGGAATAACACAACAAAGACCATTAATACTAAGATTACACCAATCCAGAAACAAAAATAAAAGATCTTTTTCATTCGATCAGACATCCAATACTTATTTTGCTCCATCAATATATAACAATATCCAATACTCCATATTAACCAACAGCAGTTGGCAATATTATAATATTCTTTGTTGATCTCTTCAGATATATTAGATAAAAATATGACAACTGTTTGCACTTGTAAAGAGATAAATATTAAAATTCTTATATACCATTTGCCTAATATGAATACGCCCAATTGTAATATGAATTCAAGAAATAAGAAATTCAGTGTTAATATTGTAATAAATGCTAATGGTATTAAGTATATAAAGTCACTTTCTAAATCCATTTTCTTAATAAATTTTCAAACAAGAATCTTGAATAAGGATTATATATAACACCAATTATATATGTTTATTCAAAGAAATATATATTAATCCTCAAACAAGATTTAGATAAAATTAAGCCAATTGTAATCATCTATTTAATATATAATTTGACAATTATGATTGGTATTGATTCACATTGCAATTAAATTTCATTTCAGCTATTTATAAAATTATATCCTTTTTTAATTTCAATTAGTTTACAAAATAATGTAGCCATCACTTATTTCAGTATTATTTAGATCTTTTATTATGAATTTGAAGTCTTTATAGCTTTAGTTATAAATATTTTTAACATATTTCAAAATTTAAAGATGTAATATTTGTTAATATTATCATAAATTATCATAAATTATTATAAATTATCATTTTCCTAATAAGTTCATCAACATCAGAGATTTTATCATCTCGCGGGTGAAATCAATTTACCAACTATTCATCATTGACATCTTTGAATTTCCCTTTCAATTACTTCATATAATATACTGAAGATTCAAATTATATAGTTATATATATAAAAAATAGCTTAGATATTATAATATTAAATTAAATAAAAAAATTTATAAAGATTATTATATAATGAAATAAGTTTTTAAATAAATCCTTGAAATTGGTCACTATATTATGAGAATAAATAGATAAAAGAAATATTAATATTCATCAATTATATTCTATATATTAATATTAATGACCCAAATAATAGTGACCTTAAAGAGGATTGATCAGGTATAGTTTTATAATCAAAATTTCGAAAGTTAATGAAACTTGGTAGAAGATTTTATTTATTTGATATTTATTATAATTAAACACTTTTTGATCTTGATATAAATGTCCATATTTTTGAAATATGATATGATATAATGAATTTATTGGGATATCACTTCCATAATAACAAAAATAAAAAGTTAATTTTGAAACTAAGGAACTTTAACTGAAAATTGTATATAAATCATATTCGAAATTGAATAGGATATAATATTTATTATTTGATTAATAATATATTTATAATAATTTATGATTAATTATATTTTAACCTGATAACCAATAATATTAGATATGTTTTTAAATAATTCATGAATAATAAAATTATATAATCAATATATTTATTTAATTATTACTAGAATTGAATAAAATCTTCAAATTATGATATTTTCTTTTCATTTAATAATAATAATAGTTAGACCATAATTTCTTATAAAAGAGGATAATACATGGAATAAATTAAATATTGTTAATTATTTAAATATTCAATATATTTGTTAAATTATATATTTCCTTTAAAAGTTTTTTAAATTGATATATATTAATGGAATTATTTAATTTAAATATATATGGATTCAAAGTTATTATCATAATATTTAGTTTTATGATATTCATTTTTCAAATTAAATTAATTATTTAATATATAATATATTAATTAAACCTTAATATTATTTAAAATCCTGTAATATATATTGACTGTTTTTAATATAGATAAGATTAATTAAAAAATAAATAGAGCTTTATTTTTATAAAAAATTTAATATTGCAATAATATTGAATATTTAATATATTCAGAATATATAATAAACTAAATGTAAAATAATATACTAAAGTTAAGAAATTGAAATAAAATATAGTCTATAAATATATTTAATTTAAACAAAACTTATGGAATTAGTCTATATAAAATAATATAATAAAGTTATTATAATATTTCAAAATAATTGGATAATACTAATATCAATATATTCTTTATTTTTTCTATTAAATATATATTTGATTTTTATTAAATAAAGCTTTCTACTTTCTTATTTTTTAATTATAAGAAATATATATCCAAATATATAAATCTATATTCTAAAAAAATAAATTATAATTTCAATAAAATATAGTTTACAAAAATAGCTCTTAAAATTAATAATCCTTATATCATCATATTCTATTCTTTAAATTCAATTATTTTTAAAATTATTGTAAATTATAAAAAATAATATAAAATCAAGAAGCTTAATAATATTACCATGGAATTGAAGAAATGGGAAATTTTTTAATTTCTGATTTTTCAAACATATTACTAGTTTCAAATAAACAAATATATATAAAACAAATAGGAAAATAAATAGTTTTGAATTATATATATATATATATAATAATTTTTTTAATTGAAATATTAATTTTTTAAAATTAGTTGTTTAATTTAATTATGCTTAAGCCAAATAATAACCATCAAAAGTCTTTTATTTTAGTATCAGTAAAACTTAACCACAAACCCTTTAAAATCATTTAAAATTTACAAACAGCTTTTGGTAATAAAGTATTATATAAATCAACAATTTATTACAGGGTAAATTACTTTAAGGCTAGGGGAGAAACTACCCAAAAGCTGCTAAAATCTAGAACACTAATTTCAACTGTTACTAATTTAATTATTAATAAAGTAAAAAATTATATTGAAAAGCACCCTTTTATTTTAGCTGGAGAACTATCAAGACACTTTAATATTAGTCACATAAGTATTTTATATATATTAAAGTTTAAATTAAAATTAATTAATAAAAATATAAAATAGGTACCTTAAAATTTAACTAAAGCTCAAAAAAAAGCTAGAGTAGCTATTGCTAAACAAAACTTACTAAGGTATAGCTAGAAACCAAGGCTTTTAAAATGAATTATTATAACTGATGAACCTTGGATTCTTTTGTATAATCCTTTGTTAAAACATAAATCAAGGTGTTAGATTAAGCTAAATTAACCCCCTCCATAAATTCCTTTAAATAAACACTTTATTGATAAGTAAATGTTAATTGTAGCAATAGATTATAATAGCATATGCTATTTATATTTAGTTCCTAAAGGAAAATCCATTAATAGTAAACTTTATATTGCTTTTTTAAATAATAATATTTCTAATTGCTATTCTTAATATAATTTGAGAAGACCTATTATTTTGAATGATAATTACAAAATACATCAATCTAAAGTTATAAAAAACTTTTTAGTTAAAAATAACTGGAAAGAATTACCACATCTAGTATATTCCTTAGATTATAACCCATGTGATTATAATTGTTTTAGGCAATTAAAAAACCAGCTTACAAGGAAGAGAATTTCTACAGGAAAATTTAATTGGTTTATGAAACATCAAATTTCAGTCCTTAATAAAAAGAACTGTTTTTTAGGTGTTAGATCATTGCTAAAGGTATGGCAAAAAGTTATTAGAAATAAAGGAAATTATTGATTTTATATTATATACTTATTTTCACTTTTTATATATTATAATATTGATTTTTTTCAATCACCAAAAATTCCCATTATTTAAATTATAAAGTAATATATTAAATAAGAAAATTATTTATTAAAATGCTTTTATATAATATTTTTAATTTTCAATTTTCACCCTTAATTTATTACCTTTATATAAAATAATATATATATATATATTTATATATATATTAAAATTAAAATATTTTATAAAATATATAAATATTAATAATATTATCACAAAATCAAAAATTTAGGATATTTTCAATTTTTTTTCAAATATTTT